>JAXHKQ010000280.1:0-28247 GCA_038407185.1 Chalaropsis ovoidea | reverse complement strand
CCCCCCCCCCCCCCCCCCCTTCCCTCCGTCTCGTTCTATCCGTCAAAGTCAATTCGTAAGGGCCAGTCGTTGTGTCTGTGGGCCACATCGTGAGTGATAATGCGCAGTGCATGTCGTTTGTGTGTTTGTATGGCTGTGTATGGTTGTGGTTGTGGTTGGGGTTGTGGCTGTGCCTGTCTATGGCTGTGCCTGTGCTTGTGCTGCCCTTCTTTCTTCTGTTCTGTTTACCACTGGTGGAACTCGACGTCTTCGGCCTTGTAGTGTTCCATGATGAGACTAGACAGGTGGTTCTGGCAGTGCGTGCCCCTAAAAGAAAATATGAGTAAGCCAAACTGGCCTGTCAAATGCGACGCGCGGCTTGTCGAATAATGACAGAGAAAAAGAAAAAAAAAGAAAACTCCAAAAGAAACTTACAGGTTGCTAATGTACATGTCAATCAGCTCCGCCGGCAGCACTTCGGTCAGCGGCTGGCGCACAATAATGTCGTTGCAGACAAGCGAGCCGTCTTCGAATGCGACGGCAGTCGAGGGATCAGCCCACTCAACCAGCGAGTCTTCGTCAAACGGGCTGTCGGGGCTGAGCTGGTAGATGCCGCCCAAGATAACCACAGGTCGGCCATGGTACTTTGCAGAATGGGCCACGGCGCCAGCTCCGGCGTCCAGTATGGCGTTGCCATTGGCCAGGATCGAGCGGGCGGCCAGCACCACGCGCGTCACCAGCGACATGTAGGTGCTCATGCCGGATGCCATGACGTTGATGACGGTGACGCCCGCCTTGGTCAGCTCACGGCGGAAGCTTTCGTAGGCCACGCGCTCCTTGTCTTTGCAGCCCACGCTCACGGCCCGCGCCTCGTGGCCGCCGGGACCCGCCTTGCAGGCGATCAATACAGTGAAGCGGCGCTTGGAGGCCGCCTTGACAATAAACCGCGTGACCACGCTGGACGGCTCGTGGACCAGGACATAGTCGCCTGGGCGGATCTGGGCCTCGGCAAAGCCGGCAATCTGCTCGGCCACCTGGTCGATCTCGTCCTTCATTTCCTCAATGGCGTTCATAATCTCGGAGCGCAGCGAGTCTGCGCGGGCTGCTTTGGAGGGGCCGTGCGGGGTCGATGTCCCGGACGTCTTGGTGGGGCTGGCAAAGGCCGTTCCCGAGGGGGAGGCGGACAGGATGTTGAACAGCGACTTGGGTGTGCTAAAGGAGCTGATGGTGGACAGGGTGGGCTGGCGAGTCAGGCGCGGGGGCGCAATGCTGCCCAGGGTCTCGTCGATGGACGCCGAGTAGATGTGTTTTGAGGAAAAGGCAGTGGCAGCGTTGAGCTGTGTATTTTCGTAGACTTCGGAGGCGGTGTCGCTAAAGGCGTCGTTGTCGCGGTCCTCGTTGGCTTCGTCGTGGATAACGCTAAGAACTCGGCGGACAATGTTGACGATGGCGAGTTCTTTGGGCAGCGCATCGGCGAGACGCTTGCCAACGCGGCACACCTGGGCCATGAGCTGTTCCTCATCGGACCATTTTGAGTACTTGACGACCTGGAAAAGAAGATGGGCGGTGGCCACGGCACAGTCCTTGGGGCCGGTGATCTGTCGTCGCTTGAAGAGTCTAGAGGGAGGGAGAGGGGACAGATGGTGGAAGCGGTTAGCGGGGGGGTGGTCGAGGTGAGGTGCATCGTGATGGCCGCGGGGGGGGGGGGGGGGGGGGGGGGGGGGGGGGTGGGGGGGGGTGGGGGGTGGGGGGGGGGGGGGGGGGGGGGGTGGGGTGTGGGGGGGGGGGGGGGGGGGGGGGGGGGGGGGGGGCAGTGGTGGCGTCCTAGGGGACTCACGATACTAGGTATTCGATGCTAGCTTCTAGAGGTCGCGAGTTGACGAAGCGAATGAACTTGCTGAGATCAGGCATGAAGCCTGCGGAGTTGGTGGCCATTGTAGGGACTTGTGCGAGGGGCGCTTGGTGAAGAAGAAAAGATACAGTTCCCAGGATCGTGAGCTTGACGTCGACAAGGAGGGGCGGACAGATGAGCTTTGCGCAGCTTTTGCGACAGGAGATTTTTTTTGCACGATTTATTACGGGCTGGCGTCGGCGATAGCGAGCAGGAATTTAGATGTAGCAGCAGACAAGATTGGAAGGGAAAAATGCAGACAATTTTTTGGGCGTGAATGGTTGCCGTTTGGTTGCTCAGAGGTTGCAGAGCCAAAGAAAAGAAAGAGTGAGTCAGTCCCTCGTCGCTAACACAAAATGGCAACCACCAACAGCGGTCAAATGCGTCACAAAGGTTGCGTGGACACCCTTATTAGAGGTGCTGTTAGGGTTTGTGGGCGACGGATGCTGCGTTTGGGATACACAGCATGTGGATGACTAAGTATGCAGCAGAAATTCCCATTGCGACATATGCAAGCAAGACAGGGGACAGGATCGAGCAACAAGAACCGGACTTGCTGCACTTGGATTCCGCAATGCGAAAGCTTGTTTCGGTTGGTGCAAGACACGGCGCGGGATTGCATACAACGAGACGGATTCATGATCGTAGGGTTAGCTACCGACAAGGGTTACCCTGACATTGACGAGTCAAGTAGATTGACAACGGCTTGCTACAAGGATGTGTACTTGGAGTCTTGAGATGCAAGCTGCCGGTGTTGATTGTTATTGGAGTTGAGATAAGGCAAACAAGCAAGCAATCAAACACAAACAAAGCCGGTGTTCCGGAGGAAGATCCCCAACAATCCCCACGGCCCCAGACCATAGATCACGAGACGCCGTTGACGATGCTGCAGCAAAAATACGCCCCTGGCAAAAAGAAAAAACCGCCGCAATGTCGTGAGTCCACCAGAGACACACAGTCACACGCCAGAGGCCAGAAATCGAAAGATGGGCCGAACAAAAGGCTCGATTTTTCGGGCTCCGGCTGGGGCGGCGCTGTTGAGGCCAAGGCCGGCGTGCATTGCATGTTGAGGCAGGCGAGTTGGGAGGGTTGGGTTGGGTTAGTTTTGGAGGCCACAGGCCACAGGCCACAGGCTATAGGCCAACAATCGAGTTGAGGAAATTCGGCCTTTAATCCAAGGCCATCAGGACAAAGGCCAAGCAAGACAAGAACAAAGCCAAAGCCGAGCACCTGCCTCAAGTCGTCAAGTCAAAGCACGGCAGCGCAGAAGCAGCAGCAAAAAAAATTAAAAAAAAGAGGCTCAAAAGTTAGGGTTTCAAATTGCTGAGATTCAAGCTCAATTGCCGGTACCAATTTCTCGATGATTTAATTCTTTTTTAATTCTATTTTCTTGTCTTTTACTGCTCTTTTTTTGTGATGGCAATCCGGCTTCGATTCTCTTTTGCTACAGCGTCTCCTGTATTTCTTCCCCCCTCCTCGCCTCGACAGCTCGACGTCATCATAATCCACACGCTCCTACATACATAGCTTTTATTCGTTTTCTCTCTTCGTTTCTCCAGCATTCAGCATTATTCTCTCGGCGCCCCGTCACAGCAGCACCGGTAAACAAACACCCACAACGTATAGTCGCCTCTCCTCCGGCTGCTCGCTCCTCTTTCTCTTTGGCTCGCTCTTTAGCTCGCTCTTGACACGGACCGGCCCATCATCCTTCACAAGCCTCTCGTTCTAGACATCTTTCGCTATCCCCTGTTCTGACTTGGTCTCCTTCTTTTTTTCTTCTTTTTCACGCATTCACCTTCTTTCACGCTCGCTCACACACACACACACACACACACACACACACACTCCCTCTCTTCGCCTCGCCTCTCCTATGCTTCCGCCTCCGTCCCCTATGGCTACGCAAGCATGAACTCCCTCAACATAATCTCGTCCCGCGTGTCGCCGCAAAACTCCCCCACGCCGTCGCGTACCAACTCGTTCAGCTCGCTCGGCCTCATGCGCTCCATTGAGGGCCACCACGGCCACTCCTCTCTAGACGACACCGCCGAGTCCCATCCGAGCATTGATGCCAAGTTGCAACCAATACCGCTCGACAACCCCGAATCCATCTCGACCCTGGCGCACGCCTCAAATCCGCTGACCCGTTCCGATCCCGCATTCGATGCCGCTTCCGAGTCGACCTCGGCATCCTCGTCTGCCTCCACACCCCTACTCAAGACCAAGTCAGATCCGTCTGCTCCGTCTGCTCCGTCTGCCGCCGCTGCCGCTGCCGCTGCCGCCACTGCCGCCAGCGCTACCGCCTGGCTGGCTGTACCACAGCGCATTGCGTCATGCATGATCGGCTCCTTGCGCTGGGTCCTGTCTACGCTGGCAGCCCCCGGCTTCTACCTGCTGGCCCTGTTCTACGACAAGACCGGCCGCTTCCGACCACTGCTGCCATTCCAGATCTTGTTCGACGCCTTAGGGCTGGGCTTCTTGTCTGAAGCCTCGTCCAAACCCAAGACTAGCGAAAAGCTTGAGAGGCCGCGGGCCGCCAGCACGCGCCACCGGAGAAAGCCAACCTCGACATTGTCGACATCGTCGTCCTCGCCAACCCGCTCCGGCGCAAGCAAACGCAAGTCCAGCGTCAGTATATCTTCCGACTCCGACACTCCATCGCATAGACCATCACCCACCACCACTACCACCACCACCGCCGCTGCCGCCCCCCGCCCGCGTGGCGCCTCCCAGGAAGCCACGCCAGCCCGCTCCATCCGCATACGAGTGCAGCCCAGCGACGAGGCGCTCAAAGAGCGCCGCCACCGAAAGACGGCCTCGTCAATCTCTCGAGCCAAGGGCGACGGACTGTCTGCCGACATCTCTGCGCAAATCAAGTCGCCCACATCGCAAGCCAGTGCCATAACAAAGTACCCAAGAGCCCCCGCCCCTCCTCGGCCGCTGATCCCCCGTCGCCAGCCCTCGTATCTCAACCTCGAAGGGCCGCCACCGGAGCACCAGAAGACCCTGATCCTCGACCTCGACGAAACCCTGATCCACAGCATGTCTAAGGGCAATCGGCTTGGATCCGGCCACATGGTCGAGGTCCGCCTCAACACTGCTTTTGTGGGCATGGGCGGCCAGATGGCTGTTGGCCCGCAACATCCAATTCTGTACTATGTGCACAAGCGACCACACTGCGACGATTTCCTGCGAAGGGTATGCATCCACGTCCAGCCTCTTTGTCTTTTCTCTTCTCTTCCCCCTGGCCGTGTCTTCCGTCGTGGCGTATCGTGACTCTTTAACTAACCCGGCACTGCGTTGCTCCTGGTAGATTAGCAAGTGGTACAAGCTGGTCGTCTTCACGGCCTCTGTACAAGAGTACGCCGATCCCGTCATTGACTGGCTGGAGACGGAACGCAAATACTTTGCCGCCCGTTTCTACCGCCAGCACTGTACCTTTCGGCAGAATGCCTTTATCAAGGACCTGAGCGCTGTTGAGCCTGACCTCAGCAAGGTCATGATCTTGGACAACAGCCCGCTCAGCTACATGTTTCACCAAGGTAGGCTTTCTCTTTCTCGTGCGCGCCACACCGCACCGCACCGGACCGAACCGCACCGGACCATAACCCCATCTGCCCTGCTCTCATTCACCACCACGCACGATCCGCCTTGACTAACAACCCTCCGCCATAGACAATGCAATCCCCATCCAGGGCTGGATCAACGATCCCACCGACAATGATCTGCTGCATCTTGTGCCCTTACTCGAGGGCCTGCAGTATGTTTCTGATGTGCGGGCCTTGCTGGCTTTGCGAGGCGGCGAAGACGGACAGCACATGGCCTGAAGCTGGGAGCACACTGGCATGGCATGGCATTTTCCCTTTGATGAGACGAGCACAAGGCCGAGGGGCTGTCCAGTGCAGTGCAGGTAGAGTATGAATTCAGTACATACAAAGCGTATTCCAGGCCTGTATAAAGGTTGTTTTTGTTTCCTTTTTTTTTTCTTTTTCTTTTTCTTTTTTGCTTTCCCTTGAGACTCGGGCTACCCCGCCACCACATCGCGGACTCTGCTGTCGTCAGTTTCACGCCAATATCACGATTATCCGAGTTTATGTTTCTTTTGTTTCTCTCGGAGGCTGTTGGTGCTTCTGTTTAATATCACTGGTCTGTGTCTGTTTGGTTGGTCCCTGTAGAACAAGACCTATTCTCTCTTCCTTTGATGGGCATTGTTATCAAGGCTGTATCCAGCTCAGCTGGAACAGCCAACTGCGATGGGGTAGGGTATGCATGAGGCGAGGCTGCTTCCCTCCAATCCTGGATATCCCTCGGACCAGGACCAGCACTGCGAAAGCCTCGAATCGCTATTCAATGTCTCAGCCAGGCGCCGGAAATGCAGTGTGCTGTGCTACATACATGTAGAGAGGTACGTACACATACGAACGCTCACATCGATAGAATCGAAATGGCCTGCTGCCGGGCCCTAATGCCCGGTTTCCCAGCCCAGCCAAAAAAATACCTGTTCCAGCACTTGGTCTCCCATCCTCGCCACCGCACAAGTAAGCTGGCCTAGGGCCAAGGCCTAGTTGGAGTCCCACGGTAGGCCTGGTTGCCAAATCCGGGACGGGCCAGGCCATCATCTGATATAATGGAGCCCAGCGTCACGGCTAAATTAGCTTCGGGAGGGGGGGGAGGGCCCACGCTGCAAGGTGCGTGGTGAGCTGCAGAGCTGGTGAGCTGGTTGGCAGCTGTACTGTGACTGCACTGCGCTGCAGCTTGTCAGTTCTCGAAATCCTTTCCCAGCAGCCGGCCAGGGTACCCGGTCTGCACATGACTCAGTCGCTTGTTAGAAACGAGGAACTTGTATCGTCACCGTCACCCGTAGCGTAGCACGGATGAGGGCAAATGGGTGCGACTAAGATGACGACACTCTGCACTAACAGGCTAGTATGTGGATTTACATGTGGATCTGTTAGCGACTTACACCAATCAAGCCAACACCGAAGCGCGAATGCCAACGGTTGCAGTTCAGTTCAAGCTTGGTTGTTGTTCTTTTTGCTATGCAGACGAAATGCCACCGCCCTGTTGCATCGTGTAGGCCAGGGACAGAAACACGACAGACGTGCCCTTTTCCCTTTTCCCCTTTCCCTTTTTCCTTGTTGCTGTGTCGTCAGTGGAATAAATCAGTGAATAATCAGTAAATAATCAATAATATACATATTTCCGCTCCTTCCCCAAAGGCAAGGAGGCCCTTGAGGAATGCTACGTACCTGCAAACAAATGGACATGCGCGTGAATGAAGAGCAACTGCAACGCAGCAGAGCTTCGAGTTAGGGGAGCTCCTTCCGCTTTCAGAGAGGCGGCGATCTCCCTCCTTCCCTCCCTCCTTCCCTCTCGCCGCAGCTGCCCCAGCAGAGAAAGAGAAAGAGAAGGAGAAAGAAAGGGCCTGCCTGAACTGGCAACAGCTCAGCACACGGGAAGTGGAAATGCCGACCGAGGCCGCTGATTGGCCGAGCTGCTGAGCTGAGCGACAGCTTCTGGCAGCTTCCCTCTTTTGCCGTGCTTTGTTCCGCCAGCCAGTCAGCTCAAGCATAAAAGCCTGGAGCCCGGCTGGTCAAAAGCGCTTGACTTTCCCCTCTTCTTCACCGTCATCAACACTGTCTTCATCTTCGTCATCCTACACACACAGCTTATCTCTGCCTCTCATCTCAGTCTTCTTGATACTGCACCCACACACACCTTCAAAATGGTTACCAACAGCTTCGTCCCCGTCCTGAGCTGTGAGTCCCTCCCCGAGCCACCGCCTCGCTCCGGTGGCAACATGCCCTCCGTCCAGCCTCATGCTAACCATATTTTCTTCCACAGCCGGCTTCCCCAAGGTCAAGCCCTCCGCCATCCTGCTGGGCACCGTCTTCAACCACGCCACTGAGATGGCCGTCCTGTCCCCCATCTTCGGCGAGACCTACAAGCGCGCAAAGGTGTCCAACACCAAGGAGGAGTTCCTCAAGTCCAAGGAGGCTTCGGGTGCTGCAATTGTCTACAGCAGCTCTCTGGTCGGCTCCGCCCTGCAGAGCTACGGTGTCGGCGCCCTCATCAACGCCACCGGCACCCTGAGCTACACCGGCGCCGCGTACCTGGGCGGCCTGGTCTTCCTCGCCACCTCTGCCCCTGGCGTAAGTTCTTGACGTCGCGTGCGGCCACTAAACCAACGCTGTTGTCCATCACACTAACACATTTGTCCATGCAGTACATCTCGCAGCTGTTTGCTGAGCGCCGTCCTCTCGATACCGTCGGCGTCAGCGTCGCCGCCAAGCTGGTCGAGTCTCTGGGTCTGTCTCTGCTGCTCACCTGGTGGGGCACCCGCGGCGACCCCCTCGACAGCTTCCTGCAGTAACTGCTCGCAACAGATACGTCGTTGAACAAGCGCAGTATTCCACTTGGTAGTAATGTGTAGGAGGGACATGCAAGCGATGCACAGATAGTAGATACCATCGTGTCGGTGAACCTCTGAATAATATCATACAAATCACGGCTAAAGTTGCTGATCAAAACACACACACACGTAATGTCGTTCATGTCTGTCGCACACGAGACCCAAGGATTAAAGTCGCAGTAGTAGTTGAATTTTCTTTACAAAAACTATCGCCTGTATATGCCCATATGCCTGTAACAACATGAATATCAAATGCCCAAAACGCCTTATCCGGGGTTGATGAATTACCGGTTCCGATCCTGCAACACACCAGTTGAACATCTCTCTCGTCGTCGGTCTGCAAGCGCTTCAAGCCTAGCCAGCCGAGCCAGCCAGCCGAGCCAGCCAGCCAGCCGAGCCCAGTCCAGCGCAAGAGGTGACAAGACAAGACTGAGGTAGCTAGCTAAGCATAGCAGCCAGCAGACAGATAGAGACACAGGCAGAGAGAGAGAGAAAGAGAGAGCCCGGCATCGCACGAAATCAAAACAGAAAAAAAGAGTACAATCAACACGAAAGGGAAAAACAAAAGCAGTGAGAGTGCCCCGATTCTCATGTAATGTGATGATTTAGTGCGGGAGAAACAGAGAGAGGGAAGAAGGAAGAACACGAAAAAAAAAAAAAGAGGGGGAAGCCAACAGAACAGAACAGAACAGGAAGAGAGAGGGAGGAGGAGAAGAGGAAGGGGAGGAGGGGGAAGAGACAAGAAGAGGGCGAGAGAGAGACAGGAAAGAGAAAGGAGAGGAGAAACAGAAAGAAGGCTTTCTGGATAGTTGGCGAGGAAGACCGGGAGGCCGAGGCAGAGAAAGGGGAGAAGAGAAGAGGAAGGAAAAAAAGAAGAAGGCTCCTCTTGGTCGTCTTTTGCAAGGCCGGCGTTTCTTCACTGCGCGTCTCCTCGGCCGTCTTTCCTCCGGAATCTTTGTCTTCTGTCGGCTTTTCCTCATTTCGTCTTGCTTTCCTGTCTTCTCTTATTCTTTTTGTTGCTTTTTGTTTTTTTCCTTCGCCAATCTTCTTTACCAGAACGCCTGCTTGGCGGACTCCTTCTGGATCAGCTTGACCAGGCCCTGGTAGACCTCGCTGTAGTCCTCGCTGTCATCCTCGTCCTTGTCCTTCTCCTTGGCCTCGACGGCCTTCTTGCCGGCGGGGCGCGACTCCATGAGCATGACGACGGACGTGGGGCGCTTGGTCTTGGCGGCGGCGCCGAGCTCGGCGCGCGACGTGACGAAGATGAAGGGCACGTTGTGGTCCTCGCACAGCACGGGGATGTGCGAGATGACGTCCATGGGCGAGATGTCGGCGGCGATGATGACGATGCCCGGGAAGCCCGTGTTGCTGGGCGAGGCCGAGGCCGACTTGCGCAGCGTCTTGACGACTTCCTTGACACCGCGCTTCAGCGTGTTGTTGCGGGCGGCTGTAGGAGGGGGGGAAGACCGAGGTTGTTAGCGGTTGCGTGTGCACAGCAGGAGGATGGAGAAGAGGGAAATCTGATGCATCGATGGATGGACGCAGGACGGGGTCGGGGGTTGGGGAAGCAGCAGAAAAACTAGTCAGCAGCGCTCGACGTACCTTTGCGCGTGGCCTTGAGCACCTTCTTCATGACCTTGTCGTCAGCCAGAGGCACAGCAAAGGGGACCAGCGAGGCCTTGGCGATGACGGGCTTCTCGGCCTCCATCTCGACATCCTCAGCCGCGGCAGCAGGAGAGGCGGCGACGGGAGACTCGACGGCGAGGTGCTCCTCGATGTGCTCCTCCAGCTTGGCCTTCTTGTCCTTCTTATCCTTCTTGTCCTTCTTGACGGCCTTGTGCACGCCCTCGGACTCGGACCGCTTCTTGTCCTTCTTGTCCTTCTTCTCCTTCTTGGGCTTCTCGGAGGCCATTGTGTCTAGTTTGTGGTGGGCGGTGGGAAGTAAAGAGAGAGGAGGCGCGGGCGATGTGAACTGAGATCTGATCGAGATCGAGATGTGAGGCGTTCAGATGGAGATGAAGATGATTGAGTTGTTTCTTTTTTGTGTGTCGTGGATGCAAAAAAGAAAAAAGAAAATAAAACAACAAAATAAAAAGAAGGGAATTAAAACGGTTCTGCGAAACTTCAAAAGTCGTTCGAAGAAACTTTTTTTTTCTGTTATCAGTGATGCGCCAATGCCCAGATAGGCGGTTGGAAGTGGGGCCAAATGCAACGCAGAGTCTGTTCGGATCATCTATGTTCCGGCGCCGTGTGTATCAAGGGGCCGCACTGTCTTGGCACTGTCGGCTGAGTCAGCAACTGGTGCTGACCCATTCTTGCACGGTGATTGGCGGGAATGCGCGAAAACGGAAGGGCTTGCTTCGACTTCGGTGCGGTGAGGGAGACAAAAACGCCGGCGTGGCAGGCTTCCGGGACAGAGAGAGAGACGTGCTGGAGGCATTTCGCTTGTGTGTGATCCCACGCTGGAGGCATAGACATGGACCACAAACAACTACGGGAGCGAGCAAAGACCACATGAAGAAAATTTCACTCAACACTTGTAGCCAAGAACAGCGTGCGTGGGAAATGATGCTGGCGTAGTCTATTATCAGTCGCTTACAAGCCAGTGGTATAAAAAAGGTGATATACAGTTATGTTTTCAACACGTCTCCTGCACAGTCCGGCAATCCAATTGGCTATTGTCTGGGCCACGGCAGTTTACTCGGAGTCGGCAAACTCGGCACGGCCGGCCTTGGAGTTCAGGTAGTGGTTGCTGAGTCAGAGGTTAGCAATTGCGCCCGGAAGAAGACAGCCTGGTATATCGAGCATAATGTGCGTACCGGTGGATGGCCCACTGCATGGTGTAGTAGCCGACGATCATGGGGGGAGCCCAGTACAGGACCTGGGACGAGAAGCGTCTCCAGACGTTGAAGACGGCGTCGTGCATGGCACCGGCCAGGGGGTTCTGGCGGTTAGGGGCGACACCGTAGGTGACAATGCCCTTCTGCTTCATGTTGTCTGCAATGGATTGTCGTTAGTCTCGTCGTCTATTCGAGGCGTGGTCGGTGTCCCGCATCGCGGCCGTTATCGCAGCAGCACGCGTTTCGTGCGGTGCGAATGGCCACAGCCGTCGCCGGAGGGTGATCGAGTCCGTTCCGGCACACTAGCCAGCGTCTAGCATCGCAATTGGCCTGTTGATGTGTCGAATTGGTGCTGCTCGGGGCTCTAGGTGTTCGTCGGGCTGTGTAGGAAACGGCCAAAGGCAGGTTTATACGTACTGATGTGACCCCACCAGCCGAGGAAGCTAGAAACTGAACGTTAGCATATTGCGACTATCCAACATGCGCCGTCGAGGGGCTCTAGCCGGCTTCAAGCCATGGCACAAGGCCGCCGCAGCCCCCAAAGACGGAGACAGAGAGGTGCAAAAAAAACATACTGAGAGTTGGTGCCAAGCTTGATGTTGGCACCACCCAGACGGGCCTGCGTGGGCTGCATTTTGACAAGAGTTGGCGAGGAGAGATTAAAGAGGTCGTAGAGACAAGTGAGAGGCAGAGCCGTGCAAGATGCGTGACAACAAGAAGGCGAGAGGTTCTTCAAGACGTCAATCGTCGATTCTGCCGTTCCGAGAGAAATCAGACCTGTGCTAATTGGACGAGACAAAACGTGATTCCCGGCCCAGATTCGTGGCCCGTTTGGGACTAGCGCGTGCTTAGTCATTATGTGGAACGCAGCCTTGGGCGGCCTTGGCTTTTGGCCTTTGGCATGCAGCCTTGGAAACGGGGCAGCATGGGTTGAATGAAAAGCGGGGCCATCGGTCGAGAGAAGAGAGGTGCAAGTTCGAGAGAGCTACGCAAAAAAAAAATCCGACAAGTCTGCCGAGATCGATTTGGCTCTGCATAACATAATCCAACAAGGGCATCTTCGTTGCTCCCGTGTCTGTTTCTTCTGCTTGTACTGCTGTACCGCCTTTGATACCCTTTCTTGTTTCCTTGCCAGCACGTTTGAGCTCTCGGCCACGCCCGCTCCGATCTGACCCCACACTCTCCGCCATACACACACACACACACACACACACACTCATCCTCGACAACCACAATGGCCAACATCCTCAACTTTGCCTACCGCATGGCGGTCCCTGCCGCCATTGGCGTTGCCGCCGTCCAGTCCTCCATCTACGATGTCAAGGGTGGATCCCGCGCCGTCATCTTCGACCGCCTGAGCGGTGTCAAGGAAGACGTGATCAACGAAGGCACCCACTTCCTGCTGCCGTGGGTTCAGAAGAGCATCGTGTTTGACGTGCGGACAAAGCCCCGCAACATTGCCACCACCACTGGCTCCAAGGACCTGCAGATGGTCAGCCTGACCCTCAGAGTCCTGCACCGTCCCGAGGTCAAGGCTCTGCCCAAGATCTACCAGGTAAGCTAGCACCCGGATCCAGGCAAGCAGCAGGCTGTCCCTGCCAAACCCCCCATCGTCGTGTGCCTCTGCTGACTTTCTTCCTCTTCTCCGCCTGCTAGAACCTCGGCCTCGACTACGACGAGCGTGTCCTGCCGTCCATCGGCAACGAAGTCCTCAAGAGCATCGTCGCGCAGTTCGACGCCGCCGAGCTCATCACGCAGCGTGAACAGGTCAGCGAGCGCATCCGCAACGACCTGACGCGCCGCGCCGCCGAGTTCCACATCGCCCTGGAAGACGTCAGCATCACGCACATGACCTTTGGCCAGGAATTCACCAAGGCCGTCGAGCAGAAGCAGATTGCCCAGCAGGACGCCGAGCGCGCGCGCTTCATTGTCGAAAAGGCCGAGCAGGAGCGCCAGGCCAACGTCATCCGCGCCGAGGGCGAGGCCGAGTCTGCCGATACCATCAGCAAGGCCATTGCCCGCTCCGGCGACGGTCTGATCCAGATCAGAAAGATCGAGGCCAGCAGAGACATTGCCCAGACCCTGGCCCACAACCCCAATGTTTCCTACCTGCCTGCTGGCAAGCAGGCCGGCCAGTTCCTGCTCAACGTTGGCAAGGCGTAAGTCGGCCACGCTGCGTACTAGCTTTGGGTCTTGGGATAATGGGGAGAGAGAGAGAGAGAAGGGGAAGGGAGAAGGTCAACGCGGATCGGAACAGCCGCTTGTACAATTAGGAATACTACATCACACACCACACACACACACACACGCACACCCAGAATATGACGAGAGACGAACCAAGTCCACTCACATCTGTATAATACAACACATCAAACAAGATACCGCGCGGCGCACAGCATGGGTGACGAGATGTAGGCGTGTCCAGGTAGTTATTCTATTCTTCACCGGCTGAACTGCCTTGAATGATTCGTCTTTTCGGCCTCCTTGGCTGTACTTGTATTACTTGCATAGATGTGGCGTTTAAACCGAGCCAATTGGTGTGCAATTTACGCATCGCTTCTTCCTCTTCCTCTTCTCCTACGTCGACGGCGCCACAAACTGGCCGCCCTGCAGTCGCCAGCCCTTGGCCTGCATCGAGTTCCACTTCTCCTTGACCTTGACGCGAACCAGCTCTCCCGACGCGCGCGCATCCTCGGCGCTGTCGTGGCCCTGCCCCGAGCCGTTGTCGACCTGGATCTTGCGGTTGAGGTGGGCGGAAGCCAGGACCTTGAGGCCCATGCGCGACGGCAGGCCGCTGCGCGTGGGGTACAGCAGGACGGTGTCAATCAGCTTCGGGTGGATGACGCGCGTGGCGTTCAGGTCGTTCTCGAGGCCGTGGCCAATGAGCAGCGTGTCGGGTGTGAGCAGGGCGAAGAGCAGGGCGCGCGCAGCGGCGGGCGAGCTGACGATTTTCAGCTGGTTGCTCCGCACCACAGTCACGTCGCCGGGCTCGGGCGCCGCGACGGGGTCTTGGAAGCCGTCCCAGGGCTGTGCGTTGGCGAGGTCCTGCGGGAAAACTCCAGAGTAGCGCGAGTTGAGGTCAAGAATGGCGCCCTGGGGCTGGACGAGCACGTCGAGGATGATGTCGCCCGACGGCCAGGCGGTTGCTGTGAGACGCACGAGCTCGATTCCGTTCACGGTGTAACACATCTCACAGTCGAAGCATACGGCCTTGGCGTTTGTAGCCGGCGCATCGTTGGGCGGCGTCGAGACAAAGGGGAGGACATGAGCCAGCCGCGGCGTATCAGTGACCTTGAATACATGGCAGTCGCCGGTCGTACAACCAGGGCTGTCGCCCACGGCCTGGTTGCAGCAGCGGTATTTCCGCTCTCCCTTGGTGCGGGTCTTGCCAGCAGTTGAGACGGGACTTGTCCAGTACAGGCGGCCGGGGTGATAGGTGCAGGACCCGCCTGAAGTATGAGATCCGTCTTCGAGCCGGCGGTCTGGGAATACCTGGAAGCGTCGTTCGCAGCGGTCGCACTTTTCCCAGCCCTGAGACATGGCCACGGCAGCTGAGGCTTTGGCAACGTCTGCCTCGCTGGGGGGCGTAGGGACGTATCCATGTTGAGCCAGGTCCCGGATAGGTGTTTCGATATGGCTAGCAATGAACACCTCCTGTTCTGGTGTCAAGCCAGTATCAATGATTTTGGGCTGGTTTCCGGGCTCGCCTTTGGGCTTGGCGGGGGTCTTGACAAGCTCACGCTCCTTGAGCCAGCCGTCGGTCGTCATCTTCTTGTAGCCAGAAAGACGAGCACCAACTATATTACGATACACGTTGCTCGGGCCAGCAGCTATGGTTCCTTCTACTTGTATGGCCATCTTGTTGGCTTCATCTTGAGAGAGAAACAGGTCTATTCTGGATGACTGCGTATCCCGCAAAAGCCCGTCCAGCCGAATGACCTCGGCGTGGAGCATTTGAATGACCTTGAGTCTGCCTGCAAAGCCAATTGGGTCGGCCGCCACGGTCTTGGGGGTGAGAAGGGCGCCCTTTTGGGGTCTGGGGGGCGCCTTGAGAGGGATTGCCGGTTGTTTAGACGGCTGCTTGGGTACAAAGGGAGTGGGCGTAGTTGACTGTTTCGCCATCTTTTGAGCTGCTGAGACAACAGAAGAGGTACGCGGTGCCTCGCGTGAAGATGGAGGTTTTTGGCGCGGGGCTGAAGTCAAGGCAGCAGAAGGAGCAGCATCAGGTTTGCCTGATAATGGCAATGCTCTTTTGGCTGAGGCCACAGGAGCCGCCAAAGAGGCAGTATTTTTGCTGGAGCCGTTCAGGTTCTTGGTCTGAGACTGTTGCGGCGGCGTCTCACATTTAGGCTTTGGCGCAGCAGAAGCAGCAATAACAGCCACTGGGATGCTAGGCTCGGGTTTCGGCAGTTGAGTGGGCCGAGAAGATGCAGACTGTGACGGCGGGCTCGCGCTGCTTTTGGCGCGTTTAGGAAGCGACCCATCTACGGCAGCTGTGGGCTCGAACGACCTTTTCTTAGAAGCAGGAGGCTGCCATGTGCTGTTGCTGTTGCTCGCCTGGCCCTCGGGCCCGGGCCGGGCGTTCTGGTCGTCGGGGCGATCGGCGTGTCCAAACAAGCATTTGAAAGCCGTGCATGCCGGGCCGGCCGGGCACGGCAGATGCTTGAGATCCGGAAGAGTTGCCGCCATGGCGCGGGGTGTGACGAAGACAAGGAAGAATACAGATGCTCTGACGCGCGGCACGGAGAACTGCGCGTGGATAAGCGATAAACAAGACAGTGGCGCCAGGCCAAGGTCAGGTGTGCCTTTACAGACGAGAGGCCAGGCGCAGAAGCTGGAGTCGTCGCTAGCTGGAGTGGCCGCCAGCTGGAATCGCCGTCAGAGTCAAAGCAAGATCACAAAGGCTACAAGAGGACAAACGGGCTCGTCAGTAGAGGCTGAAGATGAAGGCAAAAAGGAATGATGCAGGAAGAAAACGAGCCGCAGATAACAGGCGGTAGAAGCTACACTATGGCAAGGGCCGGTGGTGGCTTGTGTGGCAGAGACAAAAAAGAGGAAAAACGAGGCTGGATATCAACAAGGCTACGGAATCTTTTTATCGACTTTTTCTGCTGGCTGGTGTGTCGTGATATGAAGTTGGTTTGCCAAGGCTGAGATTGAGAAATGGAAGGAGCAACAAGGCTACAGCCAAGGTCTGCTGTCAGCTGGCAGACGGCCTGGCGGCCTGGCACACAATGCCATTATGCACCTCGGAAGCTTTAACCCCTGGTTATTCGCTAGATGGCCCAGGCCCACATATAGCCATGCACTTCAGCAGAATGCCAAACCCTTAGTTAGCCTTGGAGGCGACAGCTTTCTTTCCCCGTTCGTAAGCTCCCCCCGACGATGCCCTGAATCAGTGACTTTGCAGGGGCTGCAGCGTGGCTGTTTTAGTGCTCCAGCGCATAACTTCGCCTCCTTGGCTTTCCGCTGCGGGATGGTCTAACTATTGAGCCGCCGGACTTCGTGCTTGACTAAGCCCGCACCACACAATGCAGCATACGAATCATACGGGCGTACAAATATACAAGCACTGGCGTAGCGCTTCTGCCTGACGCCTACATCACGACACGCGTGCTCCATCACCTGTCCCCTGACCTCTCCTTTCTCTGCGTCTCTGTGGCCTATTGCATCTTGCCTCGAGATCCAAGCTTCTAAAGCATCCGCAGTAACCGAAGCCCGCCTCATATCACTCAGCAGCCACCCACACCACAGCCATGGCCGGGTTAAGCAGCGGCGGCGTACAGGCCGACCATCTCTGCGTGGTGGTCCACGGCGTACGTCTGACCCCCTCCTACAGTCCAGCCAAACAAGACGACCTGCTAACCGCTAGCCCCTCTCTGTGTCTCCAGCTCTGGGGAAAGCCCATCCACATGGCAAGCGTGGTCGAGGCCCTGCGGGGCAAGTTCGCCAACGACAAGCTGCACATTCTAGTTGCCGAGGCAAACGCCGGCAGCTTCACGTACGACGGCATCGACAGGGGCGGCGAGCGCGTGTGCGCCGAGATCGAAGCCGAGGTCCAGCGCATCCGGGACGGAGGCGGCAAGGTCCGCAAGTTCAGCATGGTCGGCTACTCCATGGGCGGCCTGGTGATTCGCTACACCGCCGGCCTGCTCCAGGCCAATGGCTTCTTGGACTCTGTCGAGTGCATGGTAAGCCCGGTCCACTACGGGCCTGTTCCGCTGCGTCCAATGCGCGCGCTGTTCTGTTGCTGACTACCCACCCTCTCTGTAGAACTTTGCCACATTCGCATCGCCTCATCTCGGCGCTCGGGCGCCTTTCAAGGGCCTCTTCAGCCATGTCTGGAACACCATCGGCTCACGCACAGTCTCCATGTCGGGCCGCCAGCTCTTCACCATCGACGACTTCCGAGAGACAGGCAAGCCGCTGCTGAGTGTGCTGGCGGACCCCGGATCCATCTTCATCTCGGGCCTGAAGAAATTCAAAAACAGGACGCTATACGCCAACATCACCAACGACCGCACCGCCGTCTACTACACAACATGCATCTCCCGCACGGACCCGTACCGCGATCTGGACATCATTAGACCGCACTTTGTCCCCGGCTACGGCCAGGTTGTGCTCAACTCAAGCAAGGCGATCGCGCCACACGTGCCGGCGGCCGTGACCTTTTCTGCGCGCGCCTCGAGCTTTCTGCACTCGCTGCCCTTCTACGCTACAATTGCCGTGCTGCTGCCCATCGGCGTGGTCATCTTCCTCGCCAGCTCCGTGTTCAGCACGTGCCGCAGCACGCGCCGCATCCGCATGCACGAGCTGGGCCAGGCCGGCATCGCGGTGGAAAAGTACCGCCCGCCACTGTGGGTGCAGGGGATCCGCGAGGAGGTGACGCACGCGTACGAGGCGCTGGGCGCTGTGCAGGGCGAGCGGTTCCTTGACGCGAGCGGTGGCAGCGGTGGCAGCGGTGGCAGCGGTGGCGGCGGTGGGCGGGGCGGTGCCACGACTGACGAGGAAGCGCTGGATTCCGATGACGCTCGCATTATCAGCCGCGAGAGGCGCATGTCGCTTCCGGGGCAGCCGACGCTGGCGCTGACGCCGGCGCAGTTTGCCATGATTGATTCGCTGGACGCGGTGGGCTGGAGGAAGTTCCCCGTGTGGATCCATAATGATCGCCATGCACATGCAGCCATCATCGTGCGCTTTGAAAAGCCGTCGTTCAACGAGGGCAAGTTGATTCTGCAGCATTTTGTACAAGAGGAGTTTGAGATATAGCGAGGTGCGGGAGGGGGCAGAACAGAACATAATAGAGACGGGATACTCGTACAAAAAGGTGAGGCTTGTTGTTGATTGTCTTGGCTTCCCGTGTTCATGTGCACATGTTTGATATCAAACAGACAGGTTTTGATGTGTAACGGCGCGTGCTCAAACACACGAGTCTTGAAATGTAATCATGTTTGTCATGCTACGTGTGAGTGGTATCTTCAGCCTTCAGCCCATTAACTTCAATCTTACACAACCGGCTGTCTCTTGTTTTCAGTCACAGCCAGCCAGCCCACACAAGCGGGCGGACGTGCGGGCGGGGCGGGGCGTCTTTAGCGCAGGACAGAGCAGCCCTCGGCAGGCTCCAGGATCTTCCACTGACACGTGACAGGCTTGGAGTTCTTGGCCTTGAGGATGCTGATGATCTTTTCGGCAATGGTCTCAAAGTTGTCGGTGGCCAGGGCCAGGATTGTAGGGCCGGCGCCCGACAGGCACACGCCCAGGAAGCCGGGCTGGGTGGCGGGCGACATGCTCTGCACGACGTCGCCGAGGCCGGGGATCAGGGTCTGGCGGTACGGCTGGTGGATCTTGTCCTGCATGGCCAGGTGGATCAGCTCGGGGTTGGGCGGTGACTGGCCGAGGGCGACGGGCAGCAGGGCTATCCGCTGCAGGTTAAAGGTCTGTGGGGGAGGAGGGGGGTGTCAGCGTGGGGGGGCGGGGGATACAGACATGGCGGTGGTGGTGGTGGAGGCAAGGCTTGCGAGGTGTGTGAGACTTTCGAGGCTTGCGAGGTTTGCGAAGCCTGCAGACTCTCTCAATCCTGCGAGGCACGATGCTGGCACAGACTTACCACGTCGGGGCGGGTGTAGTGCGGGGGCAGCACAGCGCGGGCGTCGTGGGTGGCCACGACAAAGTCGGGGATGATGGCAATGGCCTTGATGGCAGGGGCCCAAGGGAACTTGATGTAGTGGCCAATGTTGTTGGGGGGGATGGGAGGAGTCTTCTTCGTGTCGATGCCGCCGGCGGGCTCGGGGAGAACCTCGCTCAGGGGCACCTCGATGCGCTGGGCATCCTCGGGGTTGAGGGGCATCAGGTAGGTGCCGACAAAGCCTCCGAAGAGGGCGGCGCCGACATTGTCGGGGTGGCGCTCTATAGGGACAGCAGGTGATTAGCATGGCGGATGGCGGACCAGATGGCACAATGACGACAGAGAAGCGCACAGACAGCAGGTGCAAGACGGAAGAGGCCTGGGATATTGGCACACGGGACGCGGGGCGGTGGGGGATTTGGGGGGCGTGGGTGTGCTGCAGTGCTGCAGTGCTGTGGTAGGGGCCATACCAATCATCAGGCAAAAGTCGAATAGTCTGTTGTTATCCAGGTCCAGATTGCCGACCTCCTTGCCCAGCATGACGCCGGCCACAACGGCGGCGCCGGAGCTGCCGAGGCCGCGGCCCAGCGGGATGGGGTTCTTGATGTGCACATGGGTGCCGGCGGGGAACTGCCACTGGTTGTGGCAGCGCAGGACGTAGAGGGCGCAGCGCGTGATGAGGTTGTCGGCGGGGTTGAGCGGGATGGGCTCGCCGCCGTCGGCGCCGGCACCTTCGTATGTTATGCGGCAGTTGAGAGGGTACTCGGACGACTGCTGGGTGGGGTCGATGGTCACGGTCACCTCGAGGTAGATGGACAGGGCGAGGCCGATGACGTCGAAGCCGGGGCCGATGTTGGCCGAGGAGCAGGGGGCGCGGATGGTGAAAGTCTCGGCCATGGTGGGTGTGTGTGGGTGTGTGTTTGGGTGTTTCGTGTGCTTCGCTAGACTCAAGATATCTTGGGCTGGGCAAAAAGTTTCAGAGGCAGATCGTGCTGGCTTGTTGGTCACGACTCTTGTTGGAAACACCGTTGGCTATAGGGTTGAGCTGATAGTGGATAGTGGGGCCAAGCTGTCCAAAAAATGGGCAGTTTTTGGTGCTTGTTGTGACTAAATTTTTTTCTTTCTTTTTTTTTCTTTTCTTTTTCTTGGCTCGTGATGGATGGAACCCTGATGACTGGGGGCATCTGTGTGTGTGTCATAAATAGAGGAGGGGATATAAAGAGGGGATTGGGATGTGGAGGGTTGGTGATACCAGGCAAGTGAGGCGGTTGAGACAAATGCTGTGAACAAGAAGCGGTAACCCTTATTCCGAGTCAGTGTCTTATCGATAGCAGCGGTCTTATCGATAACTGAATGTCCACCAGCCCACGTCTATGCAAACAGGGCAACAAGTGAAGTTTTTTTTGCCCTTTTCTTTCCCCTTTTCTTCTCTTTTTTCTGGTGTGTGTGCATGGGCCGAGAGAAAACATGCCCGGCCCCCTCTTCAATAAATGACGTGTGCTAAGCTTTCTGGACCCCCGGTTGTGCTGCTATTTCGGTTCTTTTGCCTTGTTCTATGCGGTCTTCTTTTTGCCTTCTGAGCAGGCAGTCGAAACTCAGCCATGGCCGTCGTCGTCGTTGT
Organism: Chalaropsis ovoidea; assembly: GCA_038407185.1. NCBI lineage: Eukaryota > Fungi > Ascomycota > Sordariomycetes > Microascales > Ceratocystidaceae > Chalaropsis > Chalaropsis ovoidea. Next base: position 7,382 of record JAXHKQ010000280.1, on the reverse strand, counting down.
CGTCGTCGTCACATTCACGCGCTACTGCGGCTCGGCTGCCACATGATGTGATCCGATACGAGGGAACGGCGGAGAATGTTGGTGTTGCTTAGAGGCTGGCTATTCTCAGCCAAGTCATCATGTTTCCCGATCAAGGCCAGCCACAGGCGAGGGAGTCAGCAGGCGAATGCCACAGCGACCCTTTGGTGGTATCGCGAATGCTTCCTGGTGGTATGGACATGCATGTAAAGCCAATCAACAACAACAACAACAACAAGCAAGCCAGGCACACTAACACCAGCACTAAATCACTCGTAAATGGCGATGTGCTGATATGCGCGTGGCCGGGCTAGCTTTGCTGCTAGCTGACGCCAAACCTGATCAGCTATAGCTATACCGAATCAGGGCTCAGCAGGGCTCAACGGGGGACCCCAAGGATGAGGCTGACTGGCCAATATGGAATTAAGACTTGGCTTTCTTGGATTCGATTTGCAGAGGAACAATCCGTCTTCTTTTTGGGCTCGTTGCCCATGCACCGCCATCCATGTCAGCATCTGAAACAGGAAGACAGAAGAGAAAGGAAGCACATATCACATGACATGGGCTTGACAGACTCTGGGACATGTATGTACCTGTACATGCAGACCCAGCGGGTGTTTGCTTGGGTCTCCCTCCGTCTGTCTGGAAAAGAAAATGCGCAGACTTGAAACACCAAAAACTCGTGCCGAGAAAACAAAAACTGCAGCAGAGGCGAATAACAGGATTAAGCATCAAATCTTAGCATAACCAGGGGAACCAACAAGTCGAGTTTGCTGCAAATAGAAACCAGGGACAACGACGACGACGGCTAGTGTGTCATGTTGTAGTAGTACATGAACGGGTTCTGGCCTGGGTCTTTTGTTTGTCCAGTTTGGGTGGGCAGTAGCCAGCGGGTGGTAGCCAGCGGGTGGGTGCCCCGGCAACTACGACCGCCTGTAGATATAGGGGACACGTCAGGGGATCAGAGCAGAGAACACACCTGTAAGCACGCCTGTACAGGGCCTCAGAACAAAGCACCCCCCTGTAACAGACTGTAACACACAGTCCTCCTCCCCCCTTGTTCTTCCTGCACCCTGTCTTTTTATTCCCTTCTTTTGTTCTTCGACTTCTACAGCTGGTCTTATCTTGCAACAAAGAAGAATGGACACCAATCTGAAGCAAGTGAAGGCCACGAGAAGAACCGTTCTACAGTGAGTTGTCTTTCGCACTTTCGCATCTCCGGCTGTCCATTCCAGCGGGTGTCTCCCAGTGTCTCCCAGTGTCTCCCGGTCTCTATCAGCCCCGGCGCATCTCTTCACGCCAGCGCTGGACGCTTTTCCTTTTCCCTATTAGCTTGTTGTCTCCTGGCGCTCTTCTGTCCTTCTGCTCTTCTTTCTTCCTCTATTGTTCTCCCCATTCCGTCTGCCTCTCGTGGTGCTGCTGCTGCTGCTGCTGCTTCTTAGTCTTCTTCTGGCTTGGCCTCACACCCAACAAAAGGCCCCTTGACCGACCTGGCCGCTGTCGTCGTCCTCCTCGTCTCCTCTTCTTCCGCTCTTCACCCTCTCTCGTGTCTCTTATCTGGCCGTCGGCAGCTTGCAACCATGGCTTATAACCGTCTCAGTAAGTAGCCTATCTTGTTGCTGGCTGTACACCCGTCCGTCTTCCCCCAGCTCCCGGCCCTGTCCCCGTCTCCGCCCCCATACCCGCTGCCGCTGCCGCTGCCGTACTCTGTCTCTCAATATCACCCTCCCCCATATCCACTCGCCTTACTGTGCCGCAGTGTGCATGTTCTGCCGCACGACGTGAAGCTTAATCCACGTCAACCTCAAACACGCCCCTCTCCCCCCCCCCTTCCCGATGCCTCACGCACTAGATGGCTCCAGCACGATATAGAGAAAACAAGACAGAGAAAAAAAAAGGGCCAATGCATGCGACATGTGTGTATTGCGTACAGGCTGATATTGATATAGACCTGCCCCAAGTCCAAGTCCAAGTCAGCCAGGCCTGTCCTTCTCGGGCTTGACACAGACACAGACACGGACACAGGAATATCTCTTTCTCTTCTCGTCCAAGCCGCCGCCATCTCCTTCTTCCCCTTCTGCTGCTCGCCCCGTTCATTCGTTCTGCTTCTGCTGGTCCCGTTGCCTGCCTGCCTGTTGCTTGCTAGTGTCTGCTCCTCATTCCACCATCCCATATCTGCTGGCCTAGTGTGCGTGGGTTGGGTTTCGTCTGTTTACGATATCTGCCTCTTGTCATCTCTCCTTTGTCACCATCCAATCCAGTCCAGTCCAAATCACATCCACGGCTCTTCTCTTCTCTGCTCTCGCTGCTCTCGCTGTTGTGTTGTGTTATATTGTGCTGTGCTGTGTTGACTTGCTTGTGGCTTGATGCTGCGCTGCTCCCAACACGTCTGTTTTTTTTTCCCTTTATTTTTCCCCCGTGGCATTCATTCCTCTTTGTGTGAATCGTCGCCTTCTATAAATCGCAGCTGCCTTGTTGCCTTCTCCCGTTGTGCTACAATACACGTTGTCTCTCCGTGCCTTGTTCTCTTCTTCTTTTTCTCTTCTTTTTCTTTTCTTCTACCTTTCCTCTGCCTCTCTTCTTCTCCCCCACCCCCAGCTAACCTCCTGTCGCCTCGCGCGCTTCTTCTGTTTACCTCAGACGACAATCTGTATTCCGAGCCAATGGATAACCGCAGCCCTCACCCGCGCCAAACGCCTTCGCCTGGCCACCCCCATCAGCAGGGCTACCAACTTGAAGACCATCCCTACGGCCAACGACACGACTCCTCGTATGCGAACAACGACGCATACGCAAGCAATGATCCCTATGCGCAACAGCAACAGCAACCGTACCACGATCCCTATGCGCCACAAGAGCCGGCCCATATGCCAATGGGGCACTATGGCGCCGGCGAGTCGGTGCAGATGAACACGCCTGTGAGTAGCGAAGCCTGCAGACACGCACACACACACAAGCTAACATATCCCCCCCCCCCCCCCAGCGCCCTCTTGACCCCTTCGAGGACCATAGTCAACACCCCGACTACTCCGTCAACCCTGAGCAACACCACGATGCCTACTTCAACCAGCCCTACGAGTCTGCCCCGCCAGACCCCTACAACCAATACGACGATCACCAGCCCATGCTCAATGACGAACAACGTACAAACTACCAGGACTCGCCGGCGCCAGTCGCCACACCCGCCCCTAGTATGGGCGGCGGCGTCGGCGCCGGTGGTGGTGGCGGCGGTGGCGGCGGTCTCAAGCGCTGGAAGACAGTCAAGCAAGTGCTGCTATACCGCGGTAACCTGGTTCTCGACTGCCCCGTCCCTCCCAAGCTGTTGCGCCAACTACCCCACGGCGAGCGCGACGAATTCACCCACATGAGATACTCGGCCGCCACTTGCGACCCCTCAGACTTCTACGACGACAACTTTACCCTGCGCCAAAAGCTCTTCACCAAGCCCCGTCACACCGAAATCTTTATTGTCGTCACCATGTATAACGAGGACGAGGTTCTCTTTGCCCGCACCATGATTGGCGTGTTCAAGAACATCGAGTACATGTGCACGCGCAAGACCAGCAAGACCTGGGGCCCCGACGCCTGGAAAAAGATTGTTGTCTGTGTCGTCAGCGACGGCCGTGGCAAAATCAATGCCCGAACCCGCGCCGTGCTTGCCGGTCTCGGTGTTTACCAGGAGGGCATCGCCAAGCAGACCGTCAACAACAAGGACGTCACTGCCCATATCTACGAATACACCACCCAGGTCGGCCTGCAGATCAAGAACGACGTCGTGCAGCTGGTGCCCAAACAACAGCCCGTGCAGATTCTGTTCTGCCTCAAGGAAAAGAACCAAAAGAAGATCAACTCCCATAGATGGTTCTTCCAAGCCTTTGGCCGCGTGCTGGAGCCCAACATTTGTGTTCTTCTCGATGCCGGCACCAGGCCCGGTGGCCGCTCCATCTACGATCTGTGGAAGGCCTTTGACCTGGAGCCCATGTGTGCTGGCGCCTGTGGTGAAATCAAGGCCATGTTGGGCAAGGGCGGCCGCAAGCTCCTCAACCCCTTAGTAGCCACCCAGAACTTTGAGTACAAAATGTCCAACATTCTCGACAAGCCTCTCGAGTCTGCCTTTGGCTTCATTTCCGTCTTGCCTGGTGCCTTTTCGGCCTACCGCTATGTGGCACTCCAGAACGACAAGAACGGCCACGGCCCCCTGGAAAAGTACTTTGATGGCGAGAAGCTGCACGGTGCTAGCGCCGGCATCTTCACCGCCAACATGTACCTGGCCGAAGATCGTATCCTGTGTTTCGAGCTGGTGACGAAGCGCAACTGCCATTGGATCCTGCAGTACGTCAAGTCTGCCACGGGCGAAACCGATGTGCCCGAGACTATCCAGGAACTGGTTCTGCAGCGTCGTCGCTGGCTGAATGGTTCCTTCTTCGCCGCCATCTACTCCATTGCCCACTTTTACGACTTCTTCCGCTCCGACCACTCCTTCCTGCGCAAGTTCATGTTCTTCCTCGAGTTCCTGTTCAACACCATCAACATGATCTTTTCCTGGTTTGCCCTTGGCAACTTCTTCCTTGTCTTCAAGATCCTGACCACGTCGCTGGAAGCAGACAATCTGCTGGGCGATGTGGGCCAGTATCTCGGCATCGTCTTTTTATGGCTCTATGGCATTTCGCTCATGACGTGCTTTGTGCTGGCCATGGGCAACCGCCCGGCCGGGTCGGGCAAGTTCTATGGTGTCATGGTGTATTTCTGGGCCATCATCATGATCTATCTCATGTTTGCCGCCATCTACATTTCCGTGCAGGCCATCTTGACCGACGTCCGCGACGAGAACGGCTTCAGTCCGCAGGACCTCATCAAGAACCCCGTCTTTTACAACCTGATCATCTCGGTCATGTCGACGTGGGGCCTGTGGTGGCTGGCGTCTCTTCTCATGTTTGACCCGTGGCACATGGTGACGTCGTTTGCGCAGTACATGCTGCTGACGCCAACGTTTACCAACGTCCTGAACGTGTACGCCTTTTGCAACACGCACGACGTGTCGTGGGGTACCAAGGGTGACGACAAGCCGGACGAGCTGCCGTCAGTCAGCACCAAGGACGGTCAGGGTAAGACCGACCTCCCGGACGAGGGCGACCTGAACGCGCAGTACGAGCGGGAACTCGGCGTCTTCAACACCAAGTACGTGGAGCAGAAGACGACGCCGACGCCGGCGCAGCTGGACGAAAAGCAGATGGACTACTACCGTGCCGTGCGCTCCATCACCGTCATGTGCTGGATGATTATGAACTTTGCGCTGGTCGCCCTGGTGCTCTCGACCGCCGGCCTGGAAAAGATCAACCCCGACCCGGCGGCCACGCAGGCCGAGGAAGACGTCAAGGAGAACCAGCGCACGAACCTGTACATGAGCATTATTCTGTGGAGTGTGGCGGGTCTGTCGGGCTTCAAGTTTATCGGCGCAATGTGGTTCTTGATTGTGCGCATGTTCCGCGGAGTGTAGGCGGCGAGGGGGGGGGGGGGGGGGGGGGGGGGGGAGGGGGAGAAAATGGGGGGGGTTTTTTTTTGGGTTTTTTTTTATATTTTTGTGTTTAAGGTTGTGCTGGGGGGGGGGGGGGGGGGGGGGGGGGGGGGGGGTGGGGTGGGGGGGGGGGGAGGGGTGCGAAGGCGAGAAAACTAGTGTAGTTTTTTTTTAGGTTTTTTTTAATAATTTTCTGATTAACGTTGTGCTGTGGTGGGGAGGGGAGAGAGTCATGATGTCAAAAGTATAGGGAGAGTCACGATGTCTTGGGTACGGAGAGGCTATAGAGATGCAGCATGTTCTCATGTTCTTAGGGTTCACGGCCACACAACATTAGCACGTGACCCGAACCAGCATGGCCCCAAAAAAAACCTTAAGCTCTAGCCAGCTTTAGCTACCCACTATAACGGTACGTACTTTTTAGAGGCCTCATTTAGCAAACACGCCTAAAGGCTTTCCTTTTGCTTCCTTTTTTTCTTTTTTCTTTTTTTTTTCCTCTTTGTTTTCATCGCTGCGCGTATTTCTAATTTCTTTTTTCTGTGTTTCTTCGCCTTCCACGAAGCAGATTTTCATTTCTGCTTCCGTTTTCTTTCCATCGTCTTTGTTTTTTTTTTCTTCTTCGCCTTTTCCTTTGGCATAATTCGAATTAATTCTCGACACGCAATTCCTTTTTTTTTTTTTTTTTTTTTTTTAAATTCTCGTTGAGATCGCGCACGCGTTTGTCAGCCAGCCAACGAACAACGAACGAAGAGTAGACCGAAGAGACCTCGAAATCGCTCGCTCGCTCGCTCGATCGCTCTGCATCGATTTTTCATCGTCGCCCATCAGCCTGATCTGTGCCGTGCGTTTCTGATTCGTCGCCCGCCCGGCGGAGAGCTTGATATCGCGAGGTTTGGCGTTGTTTGATTGCGCTGCCGACGAGGTATTGACAACAGCTCGAAGCGTTTAGCTGGCTAGCTAGATCATCGGCCTTGTTGGTTCTTTGGCTTCGTCTTCTTTGCCACTTGATACACTATCAGTCAATCGGTCGCACGCACGCAAGGCTGGCGTGCAAGAAACACGTCTCGACATAGTCGCAGCTTCACACACACACAACCAATAGAATACTTCGCTGCGGGTCTCTCTAAATGGGCGCCAGGTGATGAAAGTAACGGCCCCGATCCCGTAAAAGAAGCATTCGGATACTCTCTTGTCGCCAAGTCATCACCACGCTACGTGACTTCACGGGTATGATACATCCATCCAGCCCCATTCCAGTCCCCCCCTCCCCTTTACCCTCTCTCCCCCGCCTTGCACCAAGCAAACTGCCATGATAAGCTAGCAGCACCGTTGTATCTTTGTTTTTCGTTTTTTTCTCTGCCTTTGTGATGTCCTCGCTGCCCCCTTTTACTGGAGCATCTAACTATCGCCGCTGCTGGTGTTCAGTTCAGCCTTGCTGGACACGCGTGGCTGCGGTGACGACATAAAAGCCAAGCCAAGCAGAAGCAGGGACGGGGGCCACCTCTGTTCTTTGCCTTGTTGTTGTCTATGATATCAAAACCCCACGCAACGCAGACCAGAGATGTCTGATGGTCATGTTTTAAAAAGTCAGCCACCAAAGCTGCAAATAACTCGCGTACAAAAGACGGCGAAAAAAACGTCTTTTGCAAGCCAAAGTGTTTGTAGCTTTTGTCTTCAGACCAGAAAGAAATCACGAAAAAAAAAGGGAATTAAAAAAAAAGAGAGAGGCCAAGTCAGAGCAGGTTGTTTCGGTATGAACGGGGAAAATTGTCGCCATGAGCACAGCTGATTATCTTTTTTTTTCTTGCTGACGAAGACGGGGGAAAAGGATGGAAAAATAAACAAGAAA
>JAXHKQ010000279.1:0-28355 GCA_038407185.1 Chalaropsis ovoidea | reverse complement strand
CCCCCCCCTTCTCTTCCCCCCCCCCCCCCCCCCATCTTCCTCTTCTTTCTCTACATTTGCGCCTTTCCTATCCTTGACTTCACCACTGTTATCAACAGCCTCAACCTTAGCGTGATCGAAGATCTTGTCAAGGACTTCTTGAACAAGATATCCTCCAAGTCTCCACTGTTCGACGTATACTACGGCCTTGGGATTTCCCATGCCCGGTAAGTTACACCTACCATTACTGAAATCCGGCTGTCTACATGATTCTGACCTCGTTGGGCTTATCAGCCACTAAGAAGACTAAACATGCGAAAGAAGGTGGTGTTATTGCGAGCTTGAAAAGGCAGCAGCAGCAACAACAGCAACAACAACAGTAAGTGATCCCTTGCATCTTCTGCTCATATAGATTATGAAGCATTCACGGATCGTATCTAATCACGCTCTACTTCCAGGAATGAGGATATGACGAAGTCGCCGCCATCCCCGGAAATATCCCCCTCCGCCCTATGCTTCGAAGTACAGTCAAGTGTTGCTGCGATTCCAACCAACGCCACCGCCACGAAGGTTTCGGCTCCCTCACCCGTGCTCGATGCTTTGTCAACTACGTCTGTTTCCACAGGCACTGCTCCAAGCATAGTCCCCGATTGGCCTCACAATCCGCTATCCAGCTCTCCTAGCAACTTTCAACACCTTTCGAGTGACTCACCTCCCACTCAACCCTCAAGCTATGAAGATTCCACTCGAATGCCACCTACATGGTCTCAAAGACAGGTGGTTTATTCCACATCTGTCTCGACATCCGTCTCGCCTTCACCTATAAGACCCTCGAGCTACCAAGTGGATCCGGCTCAGTATTCCGGTGGTGACCAGTTTACTAATCAGCTGAGACGCGGCTCGGCCGTGTCCCAATATGCAAATGCGCGCCGGGCTTCGACTTCCAATGCTGGCGGTCATGCACCTCAAACTCAGGCCTTTTACTATGGCAATTCCGACATGGACCTTGATCCAGCACAGACAGGCCTCCGAGCTGGCGATCGCGGCTATCACTTTGGCTTTGATGCTTTTCCTCATAGAAATATTGAGGGAACTGCCGCATTCGCATTCGATACGGACACTGCTGTTCTCGCGGGCTATGAGGGGGGCTTAGATGTGTATGCTCTTACTAAGCGTACCATTGAACCTTGCTACAAGCTTTCCGGTCTCCGTGGAGGAGTTATTAACGCTAAAATCCTTCCTTGGACGACAAGTGGTGACCAGGGAAAGGTCCCCATGGTGGTGATCATAATTCATGGGCCTATGATTCCAGAGAAGCCAGCAACACAAACTGCCTTTAGTCCCAATGCCACCGCCAGAGATGGTCTCGGCCCCGACGGTTCGCCAGTCAAGATTGAGTACTACCAAACATCGGTCGAGGTTTACTCTCTCAAGACTAATGAAAGAGTTGACGTGCTCCTTAAGCTTCCACCCATTCCCATTAGTCCAAAGATTCCAATCACGAGCGAAATCTTTGAGCCGCCTGCTCCATCAGATGTACTGACTCTGAGAGTTGATTCTGGCTACATTACAGCCTCCTCGGGTTCATCGGGCGAGATTTGGGTATTTAGTCATATTCCCCATTCCCAAGAATCAGGCAGCAGATTTGGCTGTCTTGCTAAACTGTGGACTACTGTCCAGCAGAAACTCAGAACTGATACCGTGGACGAGGCAAGCAAGATGCAGGCACAGATTCCTGTCGGTCGAGCCAACAATTTTCAGCCTATCGTCGCCCTTAGTGGCCGCTGGTTGGCCTATTGCCCACCATCCCCTTCATCACAGCTATCGATCAAAGCAGAAATCACAGTACCCTTTTTGGGAAAGGCGCCTGGCGTACTTCAAGGCGTACCTTTGCAAGTTCCTACCCCGTTCACGGGAGTAGATCAGCCTTTGGATCGGGGCTTCATGAACAAGCTCATGCGCGAAACAACACAGGAGCTGATTCACGGAGCGAAATGGATGGGCCAGCAAGGAATAAATGTTTTGCAATCATACTGGTCGAAGCCGAATTCTGCAGCAACGATGGCCAGGTCACCACCGAGTCAGCTGTGGGGGTCTTCCTATCCTCCCAAGACGGGAAGTGAATTCCCCCCAACTCATGGTGCTACTACACCCGTGTCAACCAAGGAGCCAGGCATTGTTTGTCTCGTGGATCTTGAGAATCTGGGGAACATGGCTAATATCCATCCCTTCTCGACTTTCTTGTTGGCTGGAGGATGCAGTTATCTTTCTTTTTCCCCGACGGGACTTTCCTTGTTCACTGCGAGCACCAAAGGGGACGTCCAGACGGTTTGGGACTTGATGCGCACACAGCACACCAAATCCTCTTTGATCCAAATCTCTACGGGTACAGCAAACGCCGGTACAACCGGGGTCCATGTTCGCCAGATTGCGCAGTTTTCTCGTTTGACCGAAGCACGTATCATTGATGTTTCATGGACCAAGCCCAACGGCGAGGAGTTGGCCATGGTCACTGAACGAGGCACTGTTCATCTGTTGGATATGCCCTACAGCGCCTTTTCCTGGCCACCACCACGACGTCGTGGCGAAGCACGATATGCATCCACAACTGTGGGCGATAATGCCGGAAACTCGGCAGTGTCCCTTGCATCTAATGCCATTGGCGCTGCTTTGGTTGCTGCTCGCCCTCTCATGAACCGCCCTCGTCGTAGCAGTGCTACTGTTCAAACCAACAGCGGTAGTTCGCACTTCGTGGAGTCTGCCAGCCATGGTGGCCGCATGATTGCTGCTAGTATCAGCAGCTCTATTGGCAAAACAGGGCATGCCATCAACCAACTGCGCCAGAACGCCGAGAATCGCGTTACTATTCCGTTCATATCGTCTTCTCGCCCCCCAGTTTCCGGTTGTGTCACATGGGTGATGAGGAATCACCACAATACTCTCTTCGTGGCAGCCAACGGCCTCGTGCGTACGTTCCCTTCCAAATCGCGTCGCATGTCGACCTCGGTGGCGACAGCTTCTGCGTCGACATCCAATAAAGGCCGTTACCCGCGAGACAACACCACATACCGAGACTTGGTTCTGCCAATGCTTCCGGACAACGTTATTTCAGATTATGTCAAAACCCTGTTGCTTGCCGAAGATGAGCTTGTAATGTCAGATCACGAGATGGAGGCGGGAAGTATAGTGCTTCCAGACAACTGGCGAGCATCTTGTGTTGAAAGTCTGACGCCTCGACCTACTATTGAAGCGACGATCCCCGAGGCTGAGATTGAATCCAGCGCCCCATATCAACCATTCCACACTGATCGGCGCATCTCGCTCTACGAGTATCAGATTTCTGGTGGCAGCGGGCCTGCTCCAGCCACGAAGAAGACAACCATGGCTAGCTTGACAACAGCGTTTGCGGAAGCCAACTTTGAAGACAAGAGTCATGAAAGGATCACACGAAAGAAACGAGGCGCCATGATGGCTTCTGTCCAAGTAGTTTCCGAAATGCCTACGCATGTTTCTGCAACACAAATCTCTCATTCGACACAGAAGAGAAACGTGTGGGCATTCGGGCAGCCTCTGGCTACTACTAAACTGGATCTTGGGCTCGCTGAAGGCCTGGATGATGACATGATGGCGTCTCTGGAAGACCATCGGGCTCTCCCTGCTTCTGCGATGGAACGCACTATGCAGCAAATTGGCCAGGACGAGCAGATTCTCATCACCACTCGGCGTCGTCGCGGAATCCGTAATGACATTGGAGAAAGCGAAGACGACGGCTTCTTTGAGGATGATTGCGAGGTGCTGGACTTTGCTGACCAGAGGGTTTGATCAAGGTCAAGATCTTTTTCTTTTTCTTTTTTTTTTTTTTGCAGGAAATGTTAATTACAGTGACCGTTATATCGAGTGATTGGCAATGTGACTGGTACTGAACCTGGCTTTTTACAATTTTGTCTTCTTTGTACTCCACAACGATATTGAAACAACCAAAAGACCAAAAAAACTTGACAAGCTAGAAGATAACAAAAAAAAAAGAGACTCTACATTTTTGCTGTGATTTAAGACTCTATCTTATACACATCTGTGCATGCATGTGCATGTCACTCCAGATAGCCACGATATGATGAAGAGGATCATCGGCGTATACTTGCTAAATGTTTACGTCATAAACACGTTCCTAACATATTTTGTATGTAGTCATGATTCTTATATCGAGAGTGCTCTACTCAAGACACGAACAAATGAACTATTATCAGATCATAAACGGTATCACTCGCACATTTGTATCTTGTATTCTGCTTTCATGATTTCAGCGTAATGGCAAGGCATCTCAGAAGCACTGTTGTGCTACTATTTACCATTCCCTTCGATCATTTTGTTCTAATGAGCCATCATCAACGTTCTCCTATCAGCATGTTCGGGTTACATACAGACAGCCCAGGTGTATCCAAGCAATCTTGTTTTATTTCGCCTTCTCTTGAACAAACTTGGCCTTGGTTTATATTAGGAAGAGTGGGAATCGAAACAAAGGCAGAAGTAGCACCTCTTTAACACACGTTCAAGCACCGTTCAAGCACACTTCCACATGACTGGTATGGAGATGGGCGGGGAGAGTCTATCTAGGCCTTCTTCTTGGCGGCCGCAGCCTTGGCCTTGAGGGCCTTTTTCTGGTTACTGCGAATCATGACAGTGCTGACAAACGAGCCGACAACAGCACCACCAACCAGAATCAAGATAACAGGTATGCGGATGGCCCAGACGCGAGGCGGGAAAAGGCTGTGGAGAGGGTGGTCATCGTCCACAAATGGCTATGAACAAGGAAAGAAAGGGGACCATGTGTTAGTATTAGGGTTTGAGACAGATCAAAGTGGTGAAGAATCGAGATATATCCAGTATCGAAGCGTCGAGTGGCGTTTGGGTGGGCACATACCATCACTAGAGTCCACAGCGTGTAGTAGAGAAAGACGACAGAGGCGGCCACAAGCATGGCGAGGCCGACGATTTTATCTAGCTACAAGAAAAAACAAGACGGGGGATTGTCAGCACGTGAAAACCGAGGGAAAAGTAAAAAAAACCCTTGGGCAGAGCGCATCGTGCGCCTTAGCAAGAAGCAAAGGGGGGGGGTATCGAGGAGGGGAGTTGGCAAGCTCACCATTGTTGGAGTATGGCTATGGGTATGACTGTGAAGTTCGAAGCTAGAAATAGAACGGTACAACGAGACTGAGGCGCTGGATCCAAAGTTGGATCTGGAATTCAAGGCGGCAGGACGAGGATATGGAAGTTAGAAGGTGGTGATGTCGGTCGTGGTGGGGCGACAAGTGAGCAAGGCAAGCAAATAGGCCAAAGTACACAACTAAAGGGTTGTATGCTAGAGAGTTGCGATTGATTAGATCTTGGGGGCACAAGGCAAACAGAAGGGGAATGTTTATCGTATCAAGATAAATACAAGTCAAGTGTGAATACGCGATCGAAGAAACACGACCGTAGAAGAAGACCCAGAACTCCAAGTTCAGGGATCAAGCCATCACCTATCTAATCAGGACAGCTCAGCTTCGACTGAGACGCGCGAGCTTCTTGCTTGTTTCCCCGATCAAGCCTCTCGGGCTGCCGCTGTGGCTGGACCCACTTAGTGTGGCGTTATATTTCTGTCGCAAACTTCCATCGAATCTCTCAGCCTCGTCATTTTTTTTAGAAGCTCAATATTCATCAGCCTTCATTCATCGTGCTCACATCACCAACCGAGACACCCTTTTTTTTCTTCTCTGTCGGCAGATGTTCTGTCTTGGCCAACAAGTACAAGATATTGTTCTACCGCAATAAACTCTTGAATATAAAGCAGAGTTTGCCTTGTGTTCTGTCCTGCGCCATCTCCAAAGTGCAATCCTTGCGCGTAGCTCACAAGCGCGACGAAAAAAAAATAGATTGAGCCGCCCGTTAACTTCTTCAAACGTCTTGCTATACACCACGCTTGAAACTATCAACAATGGCGCCGCGCTCAGATGCCAGCGCTTCTAGATCTCGCTCTCCGAAGAGGTCCAAGTCTCGCTCGCGATCTCTGACTCCTCAATCTCCTCCCCACAGCGACACCAAGTCGCCTGTCAAGAGCCGAGCCTCCCAGTCTCTGTCACGCTCACCATCTCGAGGCCGATCCCGCTCTCGTTCTCTCTCCCATCCTCCTCCTGGCGACAAAGCCTCTCCTGAACCCCATTCGCGCTCGCGCTCGCACTCGCACTCGAAAAACCGAGACAATGCTCGCTCACAATCCTCTTCTCGTGGGCCACCCCAAGCCCAAAATCGATCGCCAACACCCCCGCCGGTTCCGTCCACATCCGATCGGATCGAAAAGGCAGAAGCCAATAAGCAAGCTGATTTGAAGGCTGAATACCAGCGACTGATGGACCTGCGGAGTGGAGGAACGTACATCCCACCCGCCCGTCTACGTGCGCTGCAGGCCCAAATGGGCCAAGATGACAGCGAGGAAAGCAAGCGCATTCAACAAAAGTTCCACTGGGAGGCACTGAAAAAGGCCATCAATGGTCTCATCAACAAGTGCAACATCTCCAATATCAAGCACATTGTTCCAGAGCTCTTCGAAGAAAACCTCGTCCGTGGCCGTGGCCTGTTTTGCCGCTCGCTCATGAAGGCCCAATCTGCATCCCTTGGCTTCACCCCCGTGTTCGCCGTGCTTTGTGCCGCTGTCAACTCACGACTGCCGCAGGTTGGAGAGCTCATGGTATCGCGCCTGATCCTGCAGTTTCGCAAGGCATTTAGACGCAACGACAAGAAGGTCTGCCTCGCTTCAACCACCTTCTTAGCCCATCTCACCAATCAACAGGTGGTCCACGAGTTCCTCGCCCTCCAGATCTTGCTTCTTCTACTCAACAAGCCCACGGACGACAGTGTCGAGATTGCTGTCGGCTTCATGAAAGAGGTTGGCGAGTTTCTCTCAGATATGCAGCCGCGCCCGGTTATGCTAGTTTGGGATCGCTTCCGCGAGATCCTTCATGAAGGAGAGATTGATAAGCGCGTGCAATATGCCGTCGAGGTTCTATTCCAGATTCGCAAGGATAACTTCAAGGATAACCCGGCAGTCAAGGAGGAACTGGATATCCTTGAGGAGGAAGACATGATCACCCACAAACTGTCACTCGATGACGAAGACCTGAAGTCCCAAGACACACTTAACATCTTCAAGTACGACACTAACTTTGACGCTTCCGAAGCCGCCTACAAACGTCTCAAGGCAGAGATTCTGGGCGAGGCGTCGGGGAGTGGTGACGAAAGTGGAGACGACGACAGTGAAGAGGACGACAGCAGCGACGAAGAAGAGAACGAAGAAAAGAAGATGGAGATTCAGGACCAGTCAAACGCCGATTTGGTCAACCTTCGCCGCACCATCTACCTGACCATCAAGAGCTCCATGGACCCTGAAGAAGCAGTCCACAAGCTGATCCGCGTCAAGATCCCTGCCGGGTTTGAGCATGAGCTCCCCTCCATGATCATGGAGTGCTGTGCTCAAGAGCATACTTACCAGAAGTTCTTTGGCCTCATTGGTGAACGCTTTGCCAAGCTCAACCGTATGTGGACGGATCTCTTTGAAAAGCAGTTTGCAACAACCTACGAGACCATTCACCGTTTTGAGACGAACCGCCTGCGCAATGTCGCCCGATTCTTTGGTCACATGTTCGCTTTTGACGGCTTGGGCTGGCATATATTCAGCGTTATCCATCTCAACGAAGAGGAGACCACATCATCAAGCCGTATCTTCATCAAGATTCTATTCCAGGATATCGCCGAGATTATTGGCATGAAAAAGCTACGTGAGCGGCTGTCCGATCCTCAGATGCAGCAGTACTACGAAGGAATTTTCCCTCGCGACACCGCGCGCAACGTGCGCTTCTCCATCAATTACTTTACGAGTATTGGCATGGGTGCCATCACTGAGGAGATGCGCGAGTATCTTGTCAACATGCCCAAGCCAGCACTCCCCGCTGCCCCCGCCGGCGACGAGTCTGACGGCGAATCGGTTTCAAGCTACTCGACCTGGTCCTCGCGATCTCGCTCCCGTTCACCCTCCGTACCACCCAAGAAGAATGTCCGGGGCAGATCTCGTTCGAGGTCCTATGATTCACGCTCACCTTCCCGATCCCGCTCAAGGTCGAGATCATACGACTCGCGCTCGCCATCCCGTTCTCCATCCCGATCTCCCTCCCCTAAGCGGAGACGTGCCCGCAGCTACTCCCGGTCAGTTTCCCGGTCTCGCTCACCTTCCCCACCCAAGGCTGCTCGTGGTCGTTCGCGCGGCCGCTCCATCACGCGCAGCCCCGAGCCTGATCGCAAGCGAGCACGCGCCCGTCGCAACAGTTCGTCTGTCTCCCGCTCTCCCTCGGTCGCACCAAAAAGCGATCGTCGGAGAAAGCCTTCCTTCTCTCGGAGTCGAAGTCGTGGCCGTAGCATCACAGCCTCTCGGTCACCGCCGAGAAGGGCGAAGTCGAGATCAAACACTCCGCCTCGCAAGCGTAATGGGACCTCGTCAAGAATCAAGCGCCGCACGCCTTCGTATTCGAGATCGCGTAGCCCTGTGAGAAATACCACGACTGGGAAAAGAAGACGCACGCCATCGCTTTCAAGGTCGCCATCACCGCCGCCCGTCAAGCGGGGCAGAAGATAGAGTTCGTTACAGCAGTGTGTAAGAAGGAGTAAAGGGTCATTTGTCTTGTTCATGTACTGCGCTCTTGTTTAATTCCCAATGGAAAAGCTTTAAATGTTCCCCATCAACATGTACAACAAAGCAACTAGCTAGACTGGATTACTTGACGACATCTGGAAAAATAAAACAGGCTAATTGCACAATACTATTATTATTCACCTCTATATCCAAGACTTTGTCACGAAGTTACACCGTAAAAATCACATGTGATCCCGTAAGCATCCAACTCGTCAATCAGTTGCTGCCTCAGGCTCCTTGCGGGCTTCTGCTTCTTGTGTCTGGGCCTTCATCTTCTTTTTGCTCAGCGCAATGCTTCCCTTTGCCAGCGCCTCCTTGGGCAACGGTCTGATGATGGGCTGCGCAATCCACCAAGGCCGAATGCACCTCCTGATCGTGGAAATGGATGAATCGGGACTATCTTCCTCAATTTCCTCCAGCACGGCCTCCTCACTGGCTTTCTCTTCAGCAGCAGCCTTGTCGGCGCCTGAAAAGGCAGCCTTTTTGCTGGCAATGTGCTTCTCCACCTCCTCCTCCCAGGACTTGCCGCTGGTCATGTCATACTCAAGCAGCCCCTTGGCAATCTTATACTCGACCGCAGTCAGGATACGTTCATATCCCTCCAAATCGCCGCGTACACAGCGAGCCAGCATGTCTCTGATATCTGTGTGACGCGAGACCAGGTGTCTTAGTACATGGAAAAGATGGGTTTGCACGGCGGCAAAGTTTGGGTTGGTTGGTGCGTTCTTCGCCGCCTTGGCCGAGCCAGGGCTCATGGGAGCTGCTGGAGCGACTTTGCGTTTTTTGCGCGCAGGCTCGCCTCCCTCCTCGGCCGCCTCGGCTTGAGCCTGCTCCTGCGCCTCCTGTTCAAAGGCTGTGATCCACGCTTCGTCGTCTCCAGGAACAAATAGTGGACGTCTCTCGGGCGCCGGTTTCTCCGCGGCGTACCGGTACAGCAGGTCGAAATAGCGGCGCAGAATGCCGTCAAGACGGAAGCCACCGCGACCATCAACACCGACCCAGTATTCGCGCTTCATTTCAGGGCTGAGCTGGTCCGGATTGTCGAGAGGTGGCGGCCCAGCAAAGATGGCAGGGTCACTGAGGTTGCCCTCGGCAGACATGACGCCATCGGCGCCAGTGATGCGCAGGCAATCCTCGAGATTCCCATACTGTAAAATGTTGCCATTTGCGAAAATAACAGTATCGGCGGGCAGGTTGTCGCGCAAGTAGCGTATATAGTCCCAGTCAGCCAGGCCAGTCAGGTGACCCTTTTGTTCTCTGCGGCGGCCATGGACAGTGAGAATACTTGCGCCTGCACTCAGCACATTCTTTGCGTACTCGAGAGTCTTCTCCTTAGTCTCGAGGATACGGATCTTGGCCGTTACAGGCACATCCAAGTTCTCGTGTAGAATATTGACTAGGCGGTGGATCAAGTCCTGATCCTCCTGCAGAAAAGAGCCGTAGTGGCCGCGCTTGGCGATTCCCTGCGGGCAGCCAAAGTTGAGATCAACGGCGTCGCAGTGAGGAGCCACATGCTTTGCAGCTTCGAGCAGAATTTCGGGATCATTGGCACAAAACTGCACAATAAGCGGCCGGTCGATCTTCGGGTTTCCATCTAGCCACGGGGCGTCTCCCCGTGAGCACTGAAAGTGTGAGGCGCGGTATTTGGCGTCCTGTGAGAATAGACGAGCGTGGAGCATCGGAGTATATCCAAGGACGGATGAAGCTTTTTCGGGTGCCATGTAGGATCGGGTGAGCATACGCCAGGCCTATAGATTCAGCGGAGAGAGCGAATTAGCAACAATTTCAGGACGAGTGACTCTATGAAGAGGCAAAGAAAGCATAGCACTGTGCTTGGTGAAGACGGGCGGTGTTCCTTACAAACTCTGACTGGTCTACCATGGGAGCCACAACGTACTTGGGGCAGCCAATGCTCTCATAGAAAGCACGGCCATGGAGCTTCTGTCTAGACACATTTGAAAGGCCTGAGATCGCAGTAGAAGCAGAAGCGGAAGCAGTACCTGAGCAGGCCGTTGCAGAAACAGTCTCAGCCACCGTCATCTTGCAAAGCAACCCTAATCGTCTTACAAACCCCGCCAGATTGAAGAGTATCCAGAAGTAGCTCTGATTAGCTGGTGCCGGAAAATAGGGAGAAGTCGGATTAGTATGGGACAAGGCACGTCGCGTGATTGAGGTCAAGTTGAATAAATGTAGAGTTGCACAAAAAAATCATCAAGTACTTGTTTGCTGTTACACTTCACTGATCTTTATTGGCTGTCGATAAGATAACAAAAAAAGGTACAGCCAAACTTAGCCTTGGACTAAAGTGACGTACTATCTTGACTCACCGCCTTTAACTCCACATCTTTTCTGCCCGGCAATTTAGCTGCATCACAACAAACGTCATCTTCATATGCAGTTTCATAATTGGGATTTGTTTACAAGGGGCGGACGGAGCCTGACGCTGCAAGGTAGATATCAAAACAATTCTTTTGACCATTTGCGTCCTGTTTATCAGGGCACCCAACAAGCTATACAATAAAAAACGGAGGACCAGACAAAAAAGGCAAACTTGTCGTCAAAGTTCCAATATTTGTTTTGTTTTGGATCGAATGGAACTTCACTATCGCCCAAACAATCGTCAAAAAGTAACATATGTAGTAGTAATACTAAAGAATCAGCCAGAAAGAAAAACAATGACAACTCGCCTCCACATTAGCGACAAACAATAAGCTTAATCAATAAAGAAAACAGTCGGCAAACACAATGGAACAAGAAAAACAGCACGGAAGAGCATGACGCCACAATGAAAACGAAAAGAAGAACAAGAAGCGAACTAGAAGCCCGTGGGCAGCAAGAAAAAGAGAAGCTCAAGAAAGAAGAGGAGCAAGGCCACCCAGTATCGGAGCAGACCTTCCAAAATGGAAAAGGGTGATAAAGATAACAAAGTAATGAAATGTGCAAAGATGCTGAGACTGGCATGGTGAAGTAGAACGCCAGCGACATCACGGTATGATGCAAACCCTGATAAAGCAGAATGCCCTGGTGGTGTGGACAATACTCGGAGAAAAGATAAGCAAGAAAAACATGTGGGCATGTGTTCGCGCCGGGAGAAAACCGAGCAGTATGCGAGTAAAACTCCTGAAGACCGCTATTGTCATATCCTGAGCGATGAACGATAGAAGAACAGATACAGCAAGTGTAAACGAAACGTATGCACAACTAATGGGACGCTAGATGCCGACGCAAGCGCAAATGCAAACCGAGATAGTAAAGAGTGGCGGAAATTGAGTCACCACCACATAAGCCGACCGAATCAGAAGAAGTGCGTGTAGATCTTGGAGTTTTCGTGAACTTGCATCTCCTATAAGCACAGCAAGAGTCAGAATAACAGTTCAGCATTAACAAGACATTCACGTGGTGAACAGTACTTACCATTTTGAAGTTGTTAAGCTCCTCCTTGATCTGTTGTGCCAGCAGAGGTGTGAGCCTGTTGCAAGTGGCGATCTCTCCACGACGATCGTATTCCTGGCTGGGCCATGTATCGTGGAACACAATGCGGGGAGAAAAGGTTGCGTTGCGCTTTAGCGTTTGTCGAGGAGCCATCGATCCATTGCCGTCCTGGCGCAACTTAAGGGCCGTGACGAAGTAGTCCTCGTTACCAATAGCAACTGATCCTACTCTTCTATGGGCATCATCGTTGGGTGTACTGGGTGCGCTCGAATTTGGAGAATCAGAGATGTTAGGAATTTCTGGCAACACTAACCCAGCGTTCTCCATTTCAGCGTTGTTGCGGGTTGGTGAAGCGGCCCGGCCTAGAGATTGTCTAAAATTAGTACATCTTCGTCTCGAGACTATCCGTATTAAATTATGAGAAACTTACGCTTGAGAATACCTCTGGGTTGCCCTGATGTGTCGGAATTTTTGCGCGGGGTCAAAGAGTCTGTCCCAGAGCTCCCAGCACGATCAGAAGTCAAACTAGGCGTTCTGGTTGGCTCTTCGGCAATGCGAGTAGGGAGAGGCATGTTGAAGTTGCGCTCAGCTTCGGCGTTAACCATGGTGATCTCGGCAACACCGACAGACTCTTCACCATGTCCTCCAACAACTGACTTGGGCCTAAAAAGACCGATGAGGGACCGACTTCCGCGCTTCATGCCACGACCCATCTTGCGAATCATCATTGAAGCAGACGAAGCAGTCGAAGAAATAGACAGGTTGTCAGTAGAGCCGCCAAAGATGCGCGGACCGTAGATGTTGTTGCCGAGACCGGAGGCTTCCTGTTTCTTGGCGATACGTTCCTGTTCGGCCTCATCCACGTTATCAAGAGAAGGCTGATTACGTAGCATTCCCGTAGCGGTTTGGGGACGCGGGATGGTGACAATGTGAGACTTGTCATCGAGAACAGATGAGTTGCGATAGATTGGCGCTTGTTGGTTTTGGGTCGTCAAAGCAGCAGCTCTCCGGAACTCAGTAACGCTACCAAAAGAAAACGCACGGCGAAGACGAGAGGTTTTTGTCTTAGACTTTCCTCCTTGACTAATTGCGGCGAGCTTCTGGACAGCGGGACTGTCGCTAGAGGTGTTGGTGGTGCCGTCAGCTTTAGTGTCAGCAGGAGCAGATCCCGAGACAGCATTGTTGGTTTTGTTAGATAAAGCAGCAGTGGGAGCTTCTTTGTCCTTGGCAATGTTGTCCATCTTGCCCATTTTGGCGGTTGTCACATTCCCACTAAGCGGTGAGGGTGTGCGTTTACTGCCATCGGCGTTTGACGATCCACGAGGGGGGATGCTGAGCTCGGGTCTATCGTTATCGTTGTTCCAGGACTGGGAGGCTACAGGTCGTGTGTTCTATTTCGCAGATAGGTTGATATGTTAGTGGTGTTGGTCGGTTTCAAAGGTGTTGATTTCAAATTAAATCGAATTGTCTAGAACACTTGAAGATTGTTTTGTTTTAGAAACTTACGGATGACGAAGAGCTGTGATTCGAGACTGCGCTTTCGAAGCTACCGCTGCGTGATCTCTGGTCCACTGGGGCGACAAGGCGTAAGCCCTTTACGTGCTCCTTGTGCCAAGACTTTCCAGCTTCTGAATCCGAAGCACGGCGAAGCTCACTCAAAGCAGGCGGTGCCATATTATGGTACTCTGCATAATCCAGGGTCTGGATGCTGCGGCGACGCATGCGCTTAACATCGTCAAGAGTGACAGGTGTGTTGGTTTGAGAGGAAAGGTCGGCAGATGAGCCACGCTTGTGCATCGAGGAGACCCGGGTATCGCTCATGTTATGGTGTTGGTACAGGTTTCCGTTGGGCGATATGAGGTTAATTCCAGCAGAAGAAGCAGCGACAGCACGAGGGGTTTGCTGGCTTGATGTAGAGCCACGACGATAGCGATCAGGCTGAGGTCTCCAGGCGTTCTGGGCCTGGGGAGGGGCCTGGCTGTGGGAGTTGTGGTGACTAGCATGCGAAGCAGCGACAACCGAGTCGCGCTTGGAAGACGAGCTTGGGGAATATACGGTAGCCGAATTCTGGGTTTGGGGGGTTCTCGAACGACCAGTGTCGGGTGCACGGGGAGAGCTCTGAGGCAGCCGTTGCATGGGGGCGGAGCTGGATAGGCGCTGTGCTGTGCTAGTGTTCAGACTTGGAGTAGAGGTGAATGCATAGGGCTGGATGGGAGCCACTGCTGGGCGGTAGACTGTCTGCATGTTGAGCGGCATAGTTCCATGAGCGTGGAAGGAGTTTCGGTGGTTTTGTGACATGATTTGAGGCTGGGGTGCGGGATGGTAGAGAGAGGCTGCGCTAGCGGAACGGGGCGTTTGTAGCATCGTATTGATAGCAGGAGACTGGGTGTATGTCTGGGTGATAGAGGTCATGTTGCGGGCGAGAGATGCAGAGAAGGGTGCCGAGAAACAAGCAGGTGCTCAGGAGGCGGGCTTGGCCGGAGATGTAGGCAAGTGAACAGACGATAGGCCAAACAAGACCAGCGGCTTTCGGGAGATGTGTACGACGGGCTTTTCGGGATTGTCGAAGGTCGTGGTGAAGTAAAGCTGGTATAGCAACAGAACGGATATTCTAAGAAATGTTAGCTATTGTGGTGCTCCCTGTATGATATGACGCAGTCTGGATTCCAGAGGCACAACTGTTTCGGGTCGGGAGGAAGACTTTTGAATGGCGAGGGCTGAGAGAATTCAAGCGGTGCCGAACTAAAGCGAGGATTGCAAGGAGCAGCCCAGCCCAGAGAGCATTTCGCGGTTGGCAACGCGGGCAGAGGGTGTGGGTGGTATCACGTCTCGTTTTGATCGGTCTGTGTGCTTCAGAGCGCAAGAAGAGACGAAAATCAAAACAAGGCCGTAGCGGCCAACCAGGAAAAATACAGTCCACCTCCCAAAGCAGGCAGACGCAGACAGGCTATACGCCCTGGCCTGAGGAACGAGCAGGAAAAAGAGAGCAGAGGGTAAGAGAGAGAGAAGCACAAACCTTTTGCCACGCACACACACACACAAAAAAAAAAAGTTGACGAGAAGAAAAAAAAGACACTGAAACAGAGCCTCAAAGTTCTTCTGTGAAAGAGCGTCGATTGTTCTCGATATTTTTTTTCGTCGTGAATTTGTCGAACAGTAACAAAGCAAGGGAGATTGATTTGTTCTGTGAAGTGCTGATCTTGCAACCGTGCTGGGTACGTATACTGTGGGGGAAAAGCGAGCAAAAAAAACAAGACAAACAGGAAGAAAAGGTCGATAATGAAGAACAAAACAATGAAAGGAAACTGAAGATGATGATGATTGAGGAAGAAAAAAAATCAGACAAGAAAAGGTCGCCGGCGGCCGGTTGAGAGCTAAATGGACAAAACAAAACAAAAAGTAGAAGAAAAAGTAAAAGAAAAAGAAAAAGTAAAAAAGAACGGCGAGTAAAAAAGGAGACGAAAAGGAAGAAGGAAACGGGAAAGCGGGAAACAAGGGAGGCGACGCAAAAGAAGCAGAAGAAAGAAAAGTCAAGGGCGACGAATAACAGCGAGTCGTTGCAAAAGGAAAGAACCGATGAAGACTCACAAGAAAGCGCAGGAGGCCAAGAAGGAAAGAGAGAATGAATGAATGAAATAAAGAAACTGCCTCAGCTGTCGACAAGAGCGGACACAGATGCGAGATGTGCACTTGGCAATTGCCAATTGAACAATGAAAAGGACAGTCGCGGCGGCGGCGAGCGTTCGTTCTCGTTTCTTTCCCTAGTTTCCAGGAGGAGAACGGGAAATGCGGAGGCAACTGCAGGTGATGAACGCAGCGCAGTGTGCAGCGATTGTGCGATTGTTCCTACTACCTGCCTGCTGTATTTCGTTGTTGCTTCAAGGTTGTCGCGCAACAACAGTCGTGCTCTTGCTCTTGCCCTCGCTATCGCTCTCGCTCTCGCTCTTGCTCTCACAAACTCGCTCTCGCTCTTGCCGTCTTTCTCTCGCGCTCGCTTTCGCTCGTGCTTGTTTTGGCTATTGCTGTCGAGACAAAGCAATTGCTCGATCTGGTATTTTTTTCGAAAATATTTCAAGGAAGAGAGAGCTTCGAAGGCAAGCCGAAAAAAAAAAAAAAAAAGAAGAAGAAAAAAAGAAAAAAAAGAAGAAATAAGAAGAAAAGGCCGGCTGTCAAGTGGCAGTGCAGGCAGGCTATATGTGTTGGACGTACTTTGTAGTATGGATGGAGTGAATGTGGATGTTGCGCCGTTTTCTTGTCACGGGTATCGGTGGAGAACTGATTGAGGTAGGTACTCGTTTCAGACTAGAGCATAGCAGGAGCAGGAAAAGAAGGGAAGGAAAGGAAAGACGGAAATAGGACCGGCCTCTATCGCAAAAGTCGTGTGTGCGTAGGCGTTGCGTTGCGTATGTGGGCAGTATGTAAGTACCTATGTAACTATGCGTGTGTATATTGGCCGTCATTCAACACCACGGGTACCAAAACAACGCCAAACAAAGAGAAAAAGAGAAAAGGAAAAAAAGAAACAGAAACGAAAGGAAGACAGAAAGAATGGTCAAAGAAAAAATTCAATATGGGAGACGATGAAAAAAGAAGAACCTCAAAGCTGGTTCCCGCAGTTGATCGGGCCACAATTGGTCTTTTTTGGGGGCAGCAGGTATTAGGTGGGTGCGATTCTGGCCTGGCCGAGTTCTTTCTGTATGGTATGAGATAATATGCCAAGCGAAAGAGAAGAGGAAGAAAAATAAGGGGTTAGGACCAATGAGGAGTAGGACCAGAAACAAGATATGGGCGGCGTAATTGGTGGTTGATGATGGGACGGGTTGAGCCCCAGCAAGCGAAAAACGCTATAAAGCAAAGACAGAATGGCAAGATACATAAATCATCAAGGGGGGGGGGGGGCCATAATAAAACAAGGCTCAAGAAAACCCGCAAGAAGCATAAACAATACGGTATATTTGGTAGCACAATAACAATACCTGCACCGCACAATGAAGCGACAGGCAAGGCGCAGGTGTGTATGAAGAAGGCCAGCATATGGGGGGGAAGAAATCTCCAGCATCATGTGCGAATGTATCTTAATCGGGGGCTACAGTTACTCGTTGCGAGCCCCATCTTTCAAAGGCTCGGAAAAGAAACATCGCGAAGATGGGGATGGGGGAGCCCTGATGTCAATCCGTGCGCCAATAGGAGCAGGCTATTCTATGGGCATGGCACTAACAGTGTAGGGCGGAGCAGTTGCAGTAGGTTGGTAGTTCGTTCTCCTGACCAAGTATAGTTCCAGAATAAGAAGGAGGTAAAACTAGAGAAAATCGGCGCGAAAAGATAATGGCAAGAGCAAGAGGTGACGTGAGAAGGTCCCTATTTTGTGAAGATCAAAAGAAAAAAAGAAAAAGAAAGAAAAAAAAAAAAGGAAGAAAAAAAGAAAAGCAAACAGAAAGTGCACAGAAAATACACAAGTACACAAGTACATCGCTAAGAACAACCTAAACCGCCTGCACACACACGTAGACGAAACTGTGGCCTAAGCTGAGCAGCTGTAGTGGATAAGCGAATAGCTCAAGCTTCCAACACAACACCAAAACTACACAAAATACTAAACCCTAGCTACTGGCGGAAAGCCACAGAAAGTAGTGCGGTGTTGGCGTTCTTTTCCCCTACTGCTCTCTATCTCGTGCTCTCAAATGTCTTGATACAGACACAGAGACAAAGAAGCTGCAGGAAATAACTAAAACGCAATGTTCCTTCATGCGCATACGCATGAGGCATCAAGGCATAAACAATCGATGGCCACACGCACACTGTCTGTTATCTGCACTCGTCCTAACTTCACCACTAGACCACTAGACCTATCCAATCAGCGCTGCCCGACAACAACATTGTATGTACACTTAACAGGCAAGCTCGACCTTGGTACTTTGACAAGGATTCAGGGTTCTCTTCTTACATCTTACGAGAAGGCTTTGACGCTATCACAGCCGCAGTCTAGCTTACAAGTCAAGGTAGACAAGTTACTTCTTGGCAAAGACACAAGTCAGCTCCTAGTTTTTTTTTTTTTGTTTCTCCTTGACTGACATTGAGAAACACACACATAACAACAAGCAAGCGCTGCCATCTGGGTCTGGTCTGGTCTGGTCTGGCTGGTCTGGGCCTATGCACATTTCCTCCCTTGGTTTCATGCGACTTCATCTTCCCCTATTAGCTCGCTGGTCTCCTCTATTGTTTTACATTTCCGTGGTTGTACGTGCTCCGGGTCTTCCCTTCCCTCTTGATCCGTGAGCTGGTTCGGTTCATCAACCCTACGCAGTCATTCGCCGGCTTTTGCCTCTTCTCTTCGCCGTCTGTCTACAGACTCCCTCTTTTGTCGCCTCGCTTGATTTGCGCTGCCATAAATCCTTTCTGCCAAACAGCACAACATCCGTAAACGCTCTTCTCCTCCACTTTCCCCTCTGCATTTATCCCTATAGAAGCGCGTCAAAAATAGGTTGATCAAGATCTACGCGGACGGAAGCAAATCGAGTTGGTCGTCAGGGAAGCATGCAAGTACACAAGTACTTGTATATTTAATGCCACCTGCAAGTACACAAGTACTTGGACATTTAATGCCACCATCTTTGCTGACATGCTGTTCAGCTACGATTGCAATGCTGTGAACATCTCTTTACGTGCTCGTGTCATCATCTTTTTCAGTCTCCGGCGCCATCGATATCTTATCGACATCTTATCAGCCAAGTTCAATCTTGTACTCCATGCAGTGAGGTGAGAGCAAAGGTTTAAGGGGGGCTTTCACACAAGTTGGAGTTGGCGAGCCCACACACACATACACGTACACACAGATCCTCGTACAGTCCCTCCCTCCTCGCAACCCTACCCTGGGAATATCGAACCCTAAGAGCGGCATTGGAAGTTGAGAGGCGGTGAAGCTGACATGAGACGACGACAACAGGCCGAGATCAACATAACCAGAAGCAACGGCAAGATCAAAATCACAGTCCCGAAAACAAGGACTAGAATAAAGAAAAAAAAAAACCAAAAAAAAACAACAACAACAAAGATGCACACAAACACCGCACAATGGCGCCCTCGTGCAGCTTGTGGGAGCCTGTGGGTTGGTGCATGCAGCCAGGACTAAGCCCAATAGAGAGAGCCGAGGAGTCTGTGCTTCTCTCTGTTTCCCCTCCCCCCCCTTGGCCCTTGGGAGACTTGCGAGCAAATGTGATTGGCGTTTCGGGCCTCATACAGAATGGGATGGAATTTGAGATGGGAGATTTGAGATTTGAGATTTGAGGGACATTATGTACGGGTTGAGGCTTTCATGCACAGGGCCGTCCGTGATTGCGGTTGGCAAATAGCATGGAGACGTGTATCTTTCGACAAGTAACGTGTACAAGAGAAATGGGTCGGATAAAAGGGCAGAAGACAGACATTGTCAAGTACTCTATACATGCTACACAGTTGCAGGGTACAAGACACTGCCGTCTAAGCAGCAGCAGTGCAGGCGGGAGGCCGAATTCAATACATGTGTACTGCAACATATACCAAGTATGGACATATGCACCGACTACTCTACGTATGTACTTGTATATACAACAGTCATTTCTGCATCCCGCAATCATCGACTTGTCGGCCTCACTCTGCTGCAATGTTTGCTTCACCTTCTAATCTGGCCTGCCAAAGAAACTTCCCTGGCTAACCGAGAATTGGCTGCGCTTTATTTTTGAAGCCTTCTCTTCCTTGAGCTCGTATCGAAGCCTCGAAGGAAGCTTTGTCAGTTCGTATGTCTCATTTTGCAGGCAGGGCCAAACCAAAGATGATATGTTGGTTGTGCATGGTTTATTTATTATCCGGGAGTTTGTGGTTATTTTTTTAATACATTTTTTTATACATTTTTTCTTTACTTTTATATAATCTTCTTATATTTTCTTGTATTTTTCTTATTATTTTTCATTATTTCTTCTGCTTTTTTCATTATTTATTCTTCGTTTTCCACGTTTTCCTTACTTATTTATATACACCGCTTTTCCTTCTCTTCGTCTGTCTAGGTCCCCGCTGTGAAGTTCTATTTATCGACCGCAGAAAATCCCGGAGATCTTGGAAAATCAACCGTCAAGCATCATTAACAACAGATGACACAAGGGATGACACAGATAAGAGCTACAGGGCCTTGTCTCATAACACTATACGCTATACACATGCACATCAGCTACTAATGCCACATAAGTACTTACTTAAGTACATGGACGCCTACATACACTTGTTTAGCTAACCCACCTACTCCCCTCCCCCATGCTAACTCAACTCTCCCGCTATTTTGTCGGTCGGGGTTGTTGATGGATGGGAAGAACTTGGTTGCCAAGGCAAGCTTGATCCACTTCCCCGCATGACGTGTGTTTGTCTCTTGTCTCGTGATGTGACATCTTTGCTCCATCTGCTTCAGCTTTGCTTTGTGGCTTGTTCTGGCTTTTGAGGTTTAGATGTCCATGTCACTTGCAGTATATTGCACTCTCGCCCCCGCCTTTGCTTTCGTGGTTTTACACCACCACTGATAGCGTACGGTGGCTATACTCGTAGCTCGCTGTGTGAGATCTCAGCTACCGAGGTGCGTCTGTACATATGTACATACCTATGCTGGTGCGTATATTGTACGTCCATACATACATACGCGTGGGCTTGCGAGTGTTTGTATGTGTGCTTGGAAGTAGACGTGCCGATGTATGTACGTACACACCTGTGCGCATGTACATATCTGCATGTCTCTGCAGATCAAATACAGCGCATCCGAGCTCTATTGACCAAATAAGTCTCTCTTTTTTACTCCTCCCTGAACAGACTTGTTTCAGCAACTCACTCTCCAAAGCAGAACTTTTGTCAACCCAACTAAAAAGGGAAACGGACTTCGAGAGTCAACTACATGACTTACCGCTGTGTAGTTCTCAGGGTTCTGCACAACTCTGATCTTGTTTAAGTGAAACAAATCTTGGATATGTATATAGCTACCTACCCATGTGAACAACTGGTTGACACCAAGACAAACTACAGCACACGGAGAATAAACATGACGCGGAGGGTTTCTTTGTCTTGCTGCAATCCAAGACAACTTCACTTGGCTACAGGCGTACAAAAATTTGTGGTTAGCTCAGATGCCCTGCTGCATTGCAGGAAAGACTTACATCGTGAACTTGGCAAGGCTATCTGTCTCTAACACTATCCTGTAGACCTTGGAGTATGAGAAGTGCTTACTCCAAAGCATGCAGCTTTCAATCTATCTCCGCATCTTGAGGAGTTGGCACTGGAACAATAATTGCCAGATGCAACGCCCCGTTGCATTAGCTTATACTGCTACGGGGCTGTATATAACTCATAGAATCATAGTGAGTAGCACGATGGTACCCCTATGACCCTCAAACTCAATTATCTTTTGGTAAGCAGCTCCCATACTGAGCTGACTTTACTGTCGTGTCGTACATATGCTATCTACAGTTGATCCTTTTCCAGCATGCAATGGTCACTATCCGTACCAACCTTCTGTCACTCCACCAAAACACCACACCCGAATGTTACCATGGCTTTAAAACGCCATTAATGATACACGTTGACCTAGAACATACTTGGAGCATATTCAGATCAGGTGATATCTCCACCGCACGACTTGGTTTGTATAGCGCTCTATCTATCGCCTTCTGCTGTGTAACACATCTATACGTACACACAAATAAGCCGGGCTTTTCACGGGTGAACATGCATGGGGTAGTGAAAGATGTAGATACAGCTGAGAAAAGACTTGGATAAAGCTGGAGAAGGATATACAAAGTGAAACATTGCGTCTTTTTCTTTCTTCTTCTGTCCTTGTGTCACAAGATATCAATGCACGATTATCTCAAGCTGGAGAAATGTCCACGTTGAAAGCTGTACCGAGGTGTGATATGGCCCCTACCCTTTCAACTGCGTAACCAAAGCTATGCAGTCCAGCGCTAATCAAAACGCTTTGGTAAGAAACAAGAGTATTTGGCACTCTTCATGAAAGCCCAAACATTGAGAGGAAGCAAAAGAGTCACTATCTTGGACTGTATAGCATATTGAACAAAGTGGCAGTTCAAGTATCAGTTGCCCGACAACTGTGCTATGTATAGTTACACAAAGCCAGCCTCCCTCAGTATATACACCGACTTCCAGAGTTTCTTAAATCAACGGCGGGAATATATTAGCTTGTCTATGCCACTATGGCCATATCAACGAGAGTAAAGAACTGATGATAAGTAGGGAGAAGGTATGCACTTATACCTCTGTTACACAGTAGATACAATTAGAAGGAGGTTGTCGTTAAGTGGAACTGCTTTTCATGTAACACGGGCTGTCTAGCAAAGGAGAGGTTGTAGCTTGTGCTTTGCATGTACATGATGCTAGTCTCTAGACCATCTGCGAACAAATTTGTTGAATCAGGCAGGCTGGTGACAATAGTATAGAAGAAAGCCTGAGGAAAAAGCCAAACAGTTGGCCATTCACTTGTTTTGGTATGACGTCAAGGCCACGAACAAAGGGACGTTCTTTGTCTCTTTAAAGTGGAGACTGGAAGTACTACAAGAGCCGCCAAAGCACGGGTTCATGATGAACACCAGTCACGTGACTGTACGATCAGCTATGGTGCAACTTGAAAAGGAACATCACTCGCATCAAATCGGTTGTTCCGGTTTCGTGCCAAAAGAAAGCAAGTATAACAGTCTTGACTCATCGTCTCCTTTGCCTCGTGTCGGGAAAAAGTCACGGCCTTAGTCATATAAGTTTCCTCCCACAGGCTAATCTCGGCTAACGGTCGTTCTTTTTGAGGTCTAACCGATAACATTTTGGCCTTTGCCTTTAACGGCACCGAGACCTTCCTTTTTGTGGGTCTTGTTGTGCCGACAAGCCGGATACCGGGACCGGAAAGGCAAAATTGCAAGAGGCGCAAAGATGTCGGGACAGAGATCCGAGAGATGGGATTTATATAATGAGATTATAGTAACATTGTTCAGCTTCCACAGTTACTCTTGGAAAGTTTGTTCCTCTATTTTCCAACACCAATCTCAATACTTTCTCTATTACTGATACACATTTACCAACCCTACATTTCTTTTTCAAGTCAGACCTCCAAAGTGGCAAACTTGTTCAACATGGACGAGAAAGGACATGCTCCATTTGGTTGGCCAAATGCCTCAGAGCCCCCAGAAGAAGCTGTGCATGACAGTCCCATCTCTAGCAGCGCTGAGTCTGGGCCTCCCTCACCCATGGCAAAGGACCGATACCGTCCACGGCCAGATCATGAGCATGAGCAACTCGACCACTGTGACTATGACGATGAAGAGTATGATGAAAGTATCCATTCCAATGACCCTTCACAACATGATGGTCATCGGCCGTGTTCCTGTCGCCGCCTCAGCGTGTCCACCGTGCGTTCCGTAAATGCACAAACCCTAGCCAGCTCAGCAACCGGTGCCAGTCTGTCCCGGACCGACACAATCATATCGGTGATCCGGTCAAGGCGGCCGATACCGCCCTTCACACATCCCCTGGCGCTGCAGCCCACCACAGTTGACGTCTTGGTCGACTTTGATGGCCCCGACGATCCGTATCGCCCAGTCAACTGGCCCATGCGGAAAAAGGTGGTGACTACGCTCTTTTACGGTCTCGTGACCATGTCATCGACATGGTGTTCCGCATGCTATGCAGCCGGCTCAGCACAAGTGGCACGAGAGTTCGACATTGGACTCCAGACGTCAACGCTGGGGACATCGCTATACATGCTAGGATTTGGCCTCGGGCCGTTGATCTGGGCTCCTCTGAGTGAAATGTACGGCCGCCGTTGCGCTGTCATGGTACCAGTGGCGATATCGATATGCTTTACCTTTGGCAGTGCGACTGCCATGAATATACAGACGCTCATGATCACGCGCTTCTGGTGTGCCTTCTTTTCATCGGCGCCAGTGACCAACACAGGCGGAGTGCTGGGCGACATTTTCACGCCAGCGCAGCGCGGAGTGGCTATGGCAGGCTATGCCATGGCGGTTGTCGGCGGACCAGCTCTTGGGCCTATTGTCTCGGCAGCATTTGTACAGAATCCATCTCTTGGCTGGCGCTGGACTGAGTACTTTGCGGGTATCCTGCAATGTCTTATGCTCGCATTGGCGTTTGTGCTGGTAGACGAATCGTACCCCCCACGACTGCTCGTGCACAAGGCTCGAAGGCTCCGACTAGCCACGGGAAACTGGGCATTGCATGCCGAATTTGAAGAATGGGACCCTGAAATTACGCACATGGCCCAGAAGTTCCTGCTTCGCCCCATCCAGCTGCTTTGCAGCCCGATCTGTCTGATGATGTCGCTCTATGCCAGCTTCTGCTATGGGATTGTGTACATGCAGCTGGGAGCCATCCCCATAATCTTCTATGAGACGAGAGGCTGGGGACCCGTGACCAGCATGCTGCCGTTCCTCGGGATTCTGATTGGAGCCTTCATTGGAGCCTCGCTCAACGTCTTCAACCAGAGCCTGTACAACAAGGCGAGTGCGCTGCACAAAGGCTAGGCTGTCCTAGAGAAGCGGCTGCCGCTAATGATGCTGGGCTCCTTCTTCTTCGCTGCTGGGCTTTTTGTAACTGGCTGGACTGGCGGGGATACTAGCGTCCACTGGATAGCGCCATGCATTGGGCTGGTGATGCTTGGCGTTGGCTTCTTTACCATTTTCCAAGCGGCATTGAACTACTTGGTTGATACATTTCAACAATACGCAGCTTCAGCAGTAGCGGCAACCACCTTTCTCCGGTCTGTCTTGGCGGCAGCATTCCCCTTGGTTGTGAGACCCCTATATCACAATCTTGGCATAGGGCCGGGGTCGTCGATTGCCGGCGGTTTTGCTGCTCTGCTTATCCCCGTGCCGTTTATATTCTATGTGGTTGGAGAGCGGGTCAGAGGCGCGTCCAAGTGGTCGAGGTCTTCAGTTGTGAAGCTGTGAGCATGTGGAGCTGTGAGCCTGTGGAGCTGTGAAGCTAGGATTAAAAGAGAGAAGGGGAGACAAGTGGAGGGAAACTCAAGATGACATAGCCTCCCCGCCGCCTTTCTTTTTTTGGGTGGCTTTGTTTTCTTGGCTCCTTTGCGGGCACGGTTAACATGAAGAAGCCATGGCCCTTGTTAATAGAAGAAAAGAGGGAAAATTAAAGAAGGAAAAGGAAAAGGAAAAAAAAAAAGGCCAAGGAGGCAAGGAAGCCACAGCCACCCACACCAACAGCGGTGGCGGACTTGGTCATGATCTTGGGGTGGGCTTAGATTGCTTAGTCTTGGACTCTCATGTTATCTAGCCCTCTTCTTTCTTTACTCTGTAATTTCCCCAAGCGAACGAAGCAAGTAAAAGAGGAATAGACGCGCAATGCGACTTTGGAGCCAAGCAGAGGAGCAAAGAGGAGAGGAGGAAAGGAGGCAAGGAGGAAGGAAAAGAGAAGATGTCCAAGGACACACATGTTACAACTCACCACAGCTCTCCATCATGTGAAGATGTACCCACGTTTGTGTCTGTATCGCGATGTAGGTAATACATCATCGGAGGGTTTTCTTTTTCCTGATGCAAAGTGATGTTGGGTTACGTTGGCGCGGCTGTCGTCTGTAGCAAAGCCAAAACCACACGTGAGCTCGTCGTCGATTGCCGCCCGCAAAGACTGTTTCACGTGGTTCTCTTTTCTATCCTTAGAAGGCCGGCAAAAGAATAAAAAAGATTCTTCCACGGGGCTTCTACCACGCCACGGATAAAGAGAGAGAAGAGGGAAGGGAGAAGGGAGAAGGGAAGGGCGAGCCGCCGATCTCGCCAACATCGATGGGGCTGCAAGAAACAAAGCCAGAGGTCGTTTGTCTCACGATTGACACTAAAGCCCCCTTTTTTGTCACTGTTTGTTTTCTCTCTTTTTTTGTAGCATCAACAACACGCCAAGCTGCCAAGTTGCCAAGCCAGAGTACTGAGCTCGTTGTTACGTATGTACTTGTCCCTACCGGCATACAGACAAGAGTGTGATACATCCTTTAAGGGGGTAACCGGCTTTCAGGTAAAGAAGGCCGGTTGTGGTTGTGGCGGTGACTCTGCCCCAGACTCTGGCTCTGGGCCTGGCGATCCTGCTCCAAACCAGATCCAGAACAGCTTCAAACATTCCACTGATCAAAGAACAGGATAATCACACTAGCCACGGCTACCGGCAAATGGCCCTCCCCCCTCCTGGTCTGAGATCTTATCGAGATCTACGACCAAGACATGCATGATGCAAGCCATGGAGTCATGGAACACCACATGTTGTAAGACGGCTATTCATTGTTGCGAGATTCGGGGTTCTGGCCAACGGTATTGCCAAGAGGCAAAGCAAGGCCCCTTGTTTGCGAGATTGTGCAGAGAAGCCAGGCGATGGATGGAATGCGAGGGGATACGATGAAGAGCAAGCTCCTGCATTATTGCGGCGGTAGGCTCTGAAGCACCGGGTCGGGGAGGTTAGGTGAGGGGGGGGTTTTTCTTGGCGAAGTCGAGTGATGCTTCGCATCGTCGCTGGGAATGGTCGTCCCTGGCAAAGGTCGCCGCAGTAGGAGTGCTAGAATAGCAGTAGTATAGATGGTGGCAGGTATAGTCAAGCCAGGTCAAGTCGGTAAGGTGGTCGGCAAATGTCAGACCGGTTCCCCTGCAAGGATCGCGTTGGTCAACAAAGGTTCGCTCTGCAAGTTACAGGCTCTGGTCGTTTCGGCTTGTGTCTTGGTGTTTGTGCACATGGCTAGCCCTGTTTGATGGTGTTGTGTCAGATAAAGGTGTGGTGGTGTGTGTGTGTGTGCGTTTGTGCGGTTACAGTAGAGTGAGAGAGAGGAGGAGGAGGCATCGTCACCATCAACAAACTGAAGGAGAAGAAAAGAGAAAACCTGCCAGACTGACAAATATGTTTTGAAGCCTCCGAACAAACAGCCGAGCGAGAACCAGCCCGCTTTCGCTTAATAATCAAGGTCGACGTTTGTTTGTTCGCGATAGCTGAAGGGAAGGGTTCGATCTCGTGTTGTTTGAATAGGGTTAGGGCTGTGGCAGGAGATTAGTCAGTCTTTTCGCAGTAGGTGTGACCAGGTGCCAGCAAGTGCC
The DNA here is from genome assembly GCA_038407185.1 of Chalaropsis ovoidea. Classification (NCBI taxonomy): domain Eukaryota; kingdom Fungi; phylum Ascomycota; class Sordariomycetes; order Microascales; family Ceratocystidaceae; genus Chalaropsis; species Chalaropsis ovoidea. The sequence continues at coordinate 1,109 of JAXHKQ010000279.1, read as the reverse complement.
CTTGGCTGTACTTCTCTTTTATTTGATTTTCCCCCTTTTACTCATCTGTCTTCTTTTCATTTCCCCTCCTCCAACGACTACCGGCCATCCAACCCATCTTCCAATTGTCACCAACCGGTTTTTATTTTCTCCAACGCTCTAACCAAGTTATGAAACGACCACATCGACAAGCACCGATTCAGCCAATGCTCATGCGAGCCGCGTCAACGCTGTTATTTTGGCTGCGTTTCTAACTGCCAAGTTGGCTTGCCAAGCGCCAGAAGAGCTTGGCTGTCAAACTAAACCAGTGGGGGGATTCACGTTCAGTTGTGCCAAGTTCACTGCCAAGAGATGCGAAAACTTGGGATTTGCTTGGGTCTCTTGGCATTGTACTAGGAACTCGTATGTGTGGTGGTCACACACTGGACGGCAAAGCATAACAACAGTTGCATCAGAACAAGGTAGGATTGCCTGCCATGTCATAAAAATCTGGCCTGGACTGCGAAGTCACATATATGCAAGGGCACTCATGACACATGGTCACTCAGCCTCCCTTACATATATGCACAGTCTGATATAGACAGCAGACAGACGGACGAGACACAAAGCCGCCGAGGCCTAGCGTACGGTGGTCAGCAAATGTCACTGTGAGAAAGTTTTTAGTCCGTGTTTGCGGATGAAATTACTATTGCGAAATAACGCCAGTTATGGCCTGCTGCCATTCGGAAGCTTGCTTAGCGAGAGACAGCGACAGAGACAACGACAGAACAGCCCCAGACGTTCTACGGAGGGTTTCGTGCAACCAGTATTGCAATGCCGCCTTCTCTCCTTTCCCTGTCGTCCACAAGGCTATGTATTCTATGCCAGACCCTAGGCTTCTGGGAACCACTCACTCACCCGATGGTGGGAAAGCCCACGGTCAGTCAAGAAGCTACAGGCAAAGAGAGCCCACACCACCGTCGGCTAAGAAGCTACAGGCACAAAGAGCACTGACGCCCAATTTGTATCGACCGTATCCCCTACCGTATTCGCCATGCTGGTGCTGATGATGTGGGGGGGGGGGGGGGGGGGCGGGGGGCCGGGGGTCGGGGGCCCAGCGGGGGGGGGGAGGGGCAAGACGCAAACACAAA
>JAXHKQ010000278.1:0-28409 GCA_038407185.1 Chalaropsis ovoidea | reverse complement strand
CCCTATTGCATCCCCCCCCCCCCCCCCCCGAGCCTAGGTGTTGGTGATGTTTGTGTCGTCCTGACCGTCGGTCGTCTGCATCACGCCGTCTCTGAATGGGTCACACCCCATTTCAGCCACCCCGATAATTCTTGCTTTGGTTGACCTGGGATTGGCCTAAACCGGAGGGCCTGCTTCTGCTGCGTGATCGACATCGGTTTCTAGTGCTTCTGGTGCTTCTCTGCTGCTGCTGCTGCTGCTGCCGCCGCGGCTTGCTGTTGTCCCGTCTCGCCTTGTGTCAATGAAAAATGATGACATGCCATCACGATGCTGCCGGGGTCTCCCTAGCACTTCCCACAGCACGCACACAGTGACTCCAGGCGGCACGTCGGTAGGGACAGGCCTCTAGGGTGGGTGAGCGTGAAGGACAGTTACAGCAAGCACTGTACTACACTGTACTGCACTGCATGCCATGTAAGTACGTGTGCATGTATGTCTGTATTATGCAGCCAAAGCAAGGGAAATTGACGAGCCTCTGGAAGCCCAAATAGGGAATTAAGAGAGAAAGAGCGAGGGGAACACGGCCAGACTTAGGGCAGCAGTGGCCAGGGGGTGAGGGCGTCCATGGAAACGCATGTCTAGCCTAGCCTGTTATCAAGCAGCTGGCTGGCCGTGCAGGTGTGTTCCGGGGCACTAGATCTATCGTCATCATCATGTCGTCATTGATCGCTAGGAGGAGACAGCGTAGTCGAGGATGTAAGGCCGAAGCGGGCACGGGCGCGGCTGCGGAGGCGGAGGCAGAGTCGGGAGCGGAGGAGGTCTGAACAGGCAAAGACAACGAGGAGAGTCGAGGAGATGACGCCCGACTAGACGGCTGCACTTGGTTTTGTTTGGCTGGGTTGGGTTGCAATACGGCGTGGGCCACGATAAACGAAGAAGAATAAGCAACGGTCGTTGAGTTGTCAAATGCGGTACACTTGACAGCCGCCACCAACAAGCCAGATAGATAGCCAGCCTGGTCTCGGTCAGTCTCGACCACGCCAAAGTTGTTTTATGGTTGCCTCTCTGTGCATCTCTTTAGCTGCGTGCCTCCCACTCTGCTGTCACTTTCTCTTTGGGTGGGTGTCTCCCACTCTGCCCGCCACAAGGTTCACGTGCTCCGGCGCACAAAACACACAACCGCCAAAATAATTAAACAGAAACAGCAAGAGCGTCAGCGGGCTAGGGCTTGCGCTGAAAATGGCAGTTGCCAGGCCAAGCCAGAGATGAACAGGCGGCAGTTTCCTGATCAGACATCACACAACCGGGACATTACACAGCATCACGGAGCGGCGTTGCTGCACTGCAGTAAGACGGAATCAAGCCAAGCCAGGCCAAGCTCAGCAGTACCCTACACACTAAAACCACCCGCTAAAGGCCAACAATGACGGGGTAATTTGCATTGTGCCCAGTAGGATTGGTCGTCTAGGGTCTTGTTCTTTTAGGGTGGTAAATAAAGCATGTGACAATCTGGCAAGACCCGATCGAAAAAGGAAGGAGCTTGCCTGTGGGGTGGGTGTCTGGGTGTTCAGGCAGTTGCCGAAACCCAGAACATCACCAAAACCACAAGCCCACAAACCAGAATTCAAAATTCAAAATTCAAAAACCAACCCCCGAAAACCAGAAAACCGAAAACCAAACACCCCACAAAAAACCTCTCCCCGTAAGGCCTCCAAAAAAAAATGAAAATTCTTCAGTTCTGGCCAGCCAACAATCTGCCTCGATCTCGTTCCTCTCATCTCCATCGCCGCTCCTCGTCTTTGGTGCCGCCCTGGCTGGCCACTGTCTTGTTTTCTCCATGTGCAGCTTGTAGGCAGCTTGCAGCTCTCTGCGTCTATGTGTCTGTGTGAATATGTACGTACTCGCTACTGCTCTTCTGCACGTCCATCCTTATTCCCTCCCTCTGTCCACCCCGTGTCCCATTTCACCCTGGCTTGGCTTTATCGCTATGTATCTGGGTATCGCCATGCATGGCCTTGTCGCCTACACGCCGTCACGCCGTCGCTCGGCCAATCCTCTTGGCTCTAGACTGCAACGACGCCAAGCACAGGCATAGCAAATGACGTCGGCCTGCTGCCGGACGGGCCAAAATAAGGGTTAGACAGTTGACTTGGAACCAGATCCGATGTGTCTGTCCGTTGATGAGATCTCCAACTTGTATGGGCAGCCTGAATGGTGATTCGCGCTGCGCTCCCCGAGACCGGCCATTCGATCCGATGCAACCCAGCGCCGTCACCACCAAACACGAAGAACCGAAGACACTGAGAAGCGTTCCTTCAACAACCAGTGCCAACTTCAATTTCAACTGCAGCCTGCCGTGGTGCTTCCTTCTCTGCTCCTACCCCGCCCGCGTACTATGCACACCCAATCCACATGCTTCATTCGTCGCTCGCCATGCTGCTGGCGATCTCTGCCTGGCAGCCGGCACGTGAGGCCGTGTGTGAATAAGCCCGGGTAACCAGATCTCGCCTTGCATTCAGAGTTGCAGTAGCAGCAGCACCAGCAGCACCATCACCTCCGTCCGTCAATGCCAGAAGCATGAGCAGCAGCCAATCTGAATTGTGCACTGCACACGGTCGAGTCTCCATCTGTATGTGCATACACACATGTACACAGATGCCATATGCAATCCACCTGCACTGCACTTGTTGCTCTCTTTTTTCTCTGCGGGGGGAAGGGAAAGGTTTTCCGGCTTTTTCCTCTGCCTTGCCTGCTTCCAGTTTCCCTTCCCGTTCAACTTTGTTTCCTGAGCCACACACTGCACCACAGGCTTTCCTGGCTTGACAGTAAACAACACATACACACACACACACATGCAGATGCGCACGCACCGGGTTTCACACGCCCCGTGCATTGCACTAGAACCCTCCGTGCAGCCCAACTTCCAAAATCCCAACCCACTCCGCATTTGTGCTGTGTTGCTCTGCCGCTCTGCCCCTCGGCCATCCTGAGAGCTCTGTAATACTCGCTGCCAGTACTGTGCCGTGTGCCGTTTAGTCCCACCTTGAAAAACAAGCTTTTCTGCCCAAAGTCCAGCTCTCGGCCGATGTGCGCGCGCCGGTCCGGACAACCACGCAAGCATGTCACTGGGCTTTCTCTGTCCATTCGCATGACAAAACAACCGAACAGAAAGAATGCACAACACAGAGAGAGAGGAAGACACTTTGCCAACTGGCCAAACAGAAGCCCAAATTGGACTCCTGCCATGCCTCTCGCAACGACCTGCCGCCAGACAGCCTAGCCTGGTCGTGGGTAATACATACCGAGCTGCCTGCACGACAACCGCATAACATTTCCGTGATAAGGCGTTGACAGAAATGCACCTGCATTGGGAGCCGAGAACAGGCAGCTGAGCTGATATGTGCGCGAGAAAAGAAAAAAAAAGTGCATTGGACGACATGCACAAATAGCCGTATCGCAGGCCGCCGAGGCTGAGTTGCGTCCACCAGACACACACACACACACACGCACTTTGGTCTCAGTGTTTTTTTCTAGCTCCGGCTGCGCAATCCTGGCCTGCCTTTGCTAAACATTTCTCTTGGCTCTTGATATGCTCGCTCGCCGTCGGCGTCATATCACACATCACATGCGCTCGCGTGCGTGCGTTCACATGCGCGCTGCTTGAATCTCAAAGTACTAACTCAACTCGACCCATGAACATCGGCGCCTGGCTTCACCCCCCCCCATCCTCCCTCCCTCTTCCTCCTATTGTTTTCTCTTCCGTGCTAACTCAGCCTCGTGCAGAGATGACTCCTGGTCGGTTTCTCCGTTGTCTTATCTATCGTCCGTCTACTACCATTTATCTACACAGGTAAGTTTGCAATGACTCAGCAAAGGCGTGCCATCCATGGCATGGCAAGGTCCATGGGATGCCTCTTCGCCTGCAACGGCTGCACGACTTCGTCTACCAGAACAGGTTTGGCCCCAGCAGTGGGCGGCCTTGGCCTGCCTTGCGCCCCTGCACTACAGCCGGGCAACACATCCCGGCTCCCGCCTTTCAGTCAATTGCAGTGAAGTTGCAGTCACAGCCAATCACAGACACCAGTCAGAGAGGCCAGAGGCTGCTGCGCCCTTTCACTGGCCGCCTGGACGGCCTGACAGTCAAGTCCACTTCTGCCTTGTTCTCGCTTGTAGCTTGGTGTTATTCGTTTTCGTTTTCGTCAACTACATACTCACGTGGAACAACCACTCATACACTGCCCTGCCCGGACAGGCCTCAAATGAAGGCGAACCCCGTCCCTCAATCCCCCGCATACACGACTGAATGAACCCTTGCAAGAAAAGAAACCTCAAGCAAAAATGAAGAACCAAAAAAAAGACACCAAGGCTTAGAAATCTAGATATCCCCAGAAACCAAGAAAACAGACATATACATACCGTAGAGGCCCCTCGTTCTTTACCCGTACTGCTACCTTCACACCTCCTCTGACGTCACCGCCTCGTAGCCGCCCCTCCTCCGCCCACGCGTAATCTCTATCAGCGTTGGCGCCTCGTACATGTCTGTGTAGTTGACCTTCTCGCCCTTGACAACCGCGGCGCCCGTCTCGCGGCGGCCAAACACTGGCGCCGGGTCGCACCAAAAGTCGGAGCAGTTGGCCAGGCAGCCGTGGGAGTACGGATTCTTCTTCTTCTTCTTGGCTGCGGCGATGCTGGCGCCCGCCGTGCGACCCGAGACTGTCTCAATGAAGGGCGTGACGCCCAGCAGCATGGCAATCTGCGCCAGGTAGCCGCCCTTCTTGCCGTGCGCGGCGCCGTGGGAATGGCCCGAGTGCGGGTCGTTGGCGTCGCCCGAGGAGCCGGGCACAAACGATGGGTGGTTCGGGTCCAGCGGCATGCCGGTTGAAGTGAAGGCGGACGTAATGCTGGCATCGCGAATGCCAAACATGTTCTCAAAGGTGGTCATTGCGCGCGCTACTTGGATAAATTGGACAGAGAGCAACATGGACACCCATACCAGCTGCATGGTGTTCCAGATGCCAATTAAAAGGGCGTATGCATCGGCGTTGACCAGGCGGCACAGGCTGGGTGCCAAAAAGGTACACGTGGGCTCGGCAAATTCGGAGATGCGAGAGAAGTCTGCGTGCGTGTTAGTATGTGTCCAGGGGAGCAAGTGCAGGCGATAGAACAAGACTTACAGTGGTAGAGAATCCAGTCGTAGATCAGGATTCCCAGCGCGAGGGTGATGATGTAGAGGAAGAAGTGGCGATGGTTGTTTACTCCAATGCAGTTGTTTACCCAGGGGCAGTGATGGTCGTGTTTGGCCACGCAGCGCTGGCAGCGCTTGCAGTGTTTGCTGCGCAGAGGCGTACGGATCATGCAGGTAACACAGAAGTTTTCCTCGTCAAACTTCCAGAGACCAAGCAGCTCATCAATCACCGCCTTTTGCTCGGCAATGCCGTTGAGCCGCGGGACAAACCCGGGGTCGTACACCATCGAGGCAGTGTAGAAGTAGATGACCAACAAAAAGCAAACGATAAACAGCAGACTCAAGAGCGAGTGTGATTCGCCAACACCCGCCTTGAAGGTAGTCTCAGGCATCACTGTCCATAGCCAGTTCAGGCCGGTCCAGAACAGCGTAGCGGCAAAGATGCCGGCCATCCACGGCGTGCGACTGAAATGGCGCATGTCCGGCGGCGCATACTCTAGTACCTGCTGGGCAACCCACATGAGACCATACGACATAATGGCAGTAAGGGGCACGGCAGCAAAAAAGGGCATGTAGGCCATGATGTTGAGGCCGGCCCAGACCAGGAGGAAGGGCCAGAAGAACATGAACTTAGTCACAAATCCCCTCCGGTCCTGCAGCAGATAGGCGGACCCGGGCCAGCTGGGCACAGAAGCATGGCCGGCTTCATCGTACCCGCACTCCTTAAGGGCACGATGCCAGGCCCCTGCGGTGTTGAGTTCCATGGCGGTCGTTGCGGGAGTCTTCCCGCTCGTCGTCTGGGCAAAGCGGTCGGCGCCGTACTCAATCAGCTTGAGAATACACTGCGGCGATCCCTTGACCAGGGCCCAATGGAGAGCGGTAAAGCCCTGTTCGTCTGTAATGTGCACCGAAGCTCCCCATCTCAAAAAGACATCTACACAGCGCGGGAAGCCCTTGTAGGCAGCCCACATCAGGGCAGTGTGGCCATAGGAATCGAGTACGTCGACGGGGATTCCCTGGTGGAGCAGGAGGACAATCAGCAGCACGTTGCCGTTGAAGCTACTGATATGCAGAGTGTTGTAGCCCTGCGAATCGGTAATGAGCGGATCGGCGCCGTGTTGGAGGAGAAGATTGACGGTGTAGTAGTGGCAGCGCTGGGCTGCCCATTGCAGCGGGGTGGAAACGGACTCGCCGCCTTTGCGGTTGATTTCTGCGCCATGGTCGATGAGGAACTTGCACATGGCATATTGGTTGTTGATGGCGGCCCACTAGACAGAGGGAGGAGAGGATTTGGTTAGCGAGGGAGGTACGGCGGAGATGTGGCCACGGGCGAGCCTGAGGAGACGAGGGAGAGACAGAAACAAAGATTGCAACAGGGCAAACGGCGGGGGCAAGAAGGGGAGGCTTAGACTCACATGCAACGCAGTAATCCCTTCGTCGTCATGATAGGTAGCATCGTAGTTGCCCATCTCAAACAGCCTCTCCATGGCAGCGACATCGCCGACGCGCGCAATCTGCATGATGTCCATTTCATCGGCGGCATCGGGGGCTGCCATGCCGGTGTCTTTGGCTAGGCCTCCGTCGGCAAGGAGATTGCCAGCGGGCGACTCGCCGGGTCCGATCTGGCCGAGCTCCATGGCGCCGTTGCTACTTCCGCCGACGTTGAGCACGGGCGCGGCAACGGCGGATTTGGACGAAGGGCGGAGGGGGTTGTGTTTCTTGGGAGCGGCGTGAGGCAGAGCTTCGTCCATGCCACGCTGCGGGTAGACGTCGGGTGTTTTGGGGGGGGCACTGAGTCCGGTTTGTATCGGGAGAGCGGGGAGGAGGCGGCTCGTGTTTTCTCGGGTTGTTGTTTGCTGGCGTCTAATTCATTCCACGGTGGCTCTTAGCGATACGCCCGGGCTGGCAGGCTTAAGAATTCAGGGGCGGCGGGGGCTCGTTCGTAGGCTCGCTGTAGTGAGAAAAAAAAGAAGGAGAAAAAGAAACGCACGCTGACAAACGATGAAGAGGCGGAGCAAGACAATACAAAGCTCGGAAGTGTCAAGAAAAAAAAACAAAAAAAAAGGTACAGAGCGCTTGAAGCAGGGGGGCGTCTAATATAAGAGAGAAAGAGAGAAAAAGAGAAAAAAGAAAGGACGGGAATAAATCGAAGCGCTTGACGTGTGGCTCGAATCACGGCAAAATCAAAAGACACAGCAACGCTTTTGCAGGCACAAAAATATTTAAAGAAGAAGGAAAAATTGAGGCTGAGGATTAGCCACGAAGTCACGGTTTTGTTGTTCGCTTTAGATGAATAAGTGAGGCATCGTTGTAAACATTCTTTCCTTTTGGAGATTGAGATGACCACCTGCATCGTTGTAAACACTCTTTCCTTTTGAAGATTCGCACGCCTTCCTGCTCTAGAAGCCCGACTTACTCTAAAAAAGGAGACTGTGCGAGGCCATAAATATGTGGTCAGTCAATCAGGTGGGAATGTCTACTGTGTTATGGCCCATAGCAAAAGTTGCTCGTCAACAATGCATGCACAGAGAATGGATAGTGTGAAGAAAGAGTATGTGATGATGATGGTGGTGGGGGTGTCGACCAGTGGGTGCTCGGGTGAGCAGCCGGGTGTGGTCTATATACGGTATGTATGTGTGTCTTCTCTCCGAGTCCTCTCTCCGAGTCCTCTCTCCGGCCCTCCTCTCAGACTCTCCTCTACTTTCGTACCATCCACGTCAGCAGGTCAACCTTAGTCACCACAGCCACCGGCTTCATCGTGCCATCAGCCGTCTTCTCCGTGACAATGGCGGCCGAGTTCCACTCCAGGAACTTGCTCAGCGTAGTCAGCGGCGAGGCCATGGTCAGCTCAACAAACGACCGCTTCTTGGTCTTGGCCGAGCCGTCGGCAGCCAGGTCGCGCGCATCCGTCACCACCTCGTCGATGCGGCTAAAGTCGAACATGACGGAGCTGACGGGGCTGTCGGCGCTGGCGCGGCCGCTCGAGATGTAGCTCAGCAGGTTACCCAGGGTCACCAGGCCAACCAGCTTCTGGCTGTCGCTCAGCACGGGCAGCTGGTCAAAGCCCTTGTCGCGCATGGTCTCAATAGCATCGGCGCAGCGCTGCGAGCCCGTCACCGTGGTCACGGGCTTCAGGCGCAGCTCCGAGATGGTGGCGCGGGCAAAGCTGTCGTTGGCGGCCGCTGGCTTGGCAGCCTTGATCTCGGTGGTTGCGGAGCTGGTGCTGCCAACCTCGGGCGTGAGAAGGTGGTTGGCCGCAAGCCAGTCGTCGTCGGCAAACTTGGACAGGTAGCTGCGGATGCTGTCGGGGAAGACAACGACAATCTTGTCGCCCTTGCCCCAGCCGTTCTCGCGCACAGCCTGCACCATGGCGGACATGGCTGAGCCAGAGGATCCACCAACCAGGATACCCTCCTCGGAAATGAGCCGTCTGGCCAGCTGGAACGACTCGTAGTCCTCGGTCTTGTACCACTTGTCCACCACGGGGCGGTCCAGGACATCGGGAATGAAGTCGTAGCCAATGCCCTCGACCTTGTAGGGCTGATTCTCGTGCTCCGTGTTGAGCGACTCGGGCACGGCCAGGATACTGCCCTGGGGATCGCCGGCAATGACCTTGATGTTGGCATCGTGCTTCTTCAGGCCACGGCCAATGCCGGTAATAGTACCGCCCGTGCCTGCGCCGGCCACGACAGCGGTGATGTCGCCGCCAGCCTGCTCCCAGATCTCCTCGGCGGTGCCGAACTCGTGGGCATCGGGGTTGGCGGGGTTGGTGTACTGGTCAAGAATGTGGGCGTTGGGGATTTCCTTTTGTAGTCGGCGGGCGACTCCAATGTGCGACTCGGGGGCGTCCCAGGCGGCCTGGGTCGGGGTCCGGATGATGGTGGCGCCGAGGGCCTTGAGGACGGAGACCTTTTCAGCCGACATTTTCTCGGGGAGGGTGATGATGGCCTTGTAGCCCTTGATGGCGGCCACGAGAGCTAGGCCAATACCACTAGTATAGGGTTGTGTTAGCATAGGTGCGCCAGACACACGGGGGGGGGGCTGCAAACATACGTGTTGCCGCTAGTGGGCTCAATCAGAGTGTCGCCAGGCTTGATACGGCCGCTCTTTTCGGCCTCTTCAATCATGCGCAGGGCGATGCGGTCCTTGACACTGCCGCCGGCGTTGAAGAGCTCGACCTTGGCGTAGACCTCGCATTCGATGCCAAGCGACTGGGGAACCTTGTTGAGGCGGATGAGCGGCGTGTTGCCGATCAGCTCCGTGACGGAGGCGGCGATCCGGGGCGACGACTGGGAGGACATGATGGATGGGTGGATGGCGAGGGCAGGACAAGAGGGATAGAAAGAAAGAAAGCAGAGGGTTTTTTCCTGTGAAAAAAAATGCGCCAAAATAATACGTCAGATTTCCCGAGGATAGCGCAATGCGGGTTTCGAGGAAGAAGTGTGACGTCTTAGGGTTAAGACCAGAAGAACCGAGAGCGAAAAATAAGCTGTCAAAGAAGAAGAAAAAAGGAAGAGAAACAAGAAAAAAGAAAGGAAAGAAGAAATATGGAAAGAAAAAAAAATACATGTTCAAGATAATCAATCGTCCCAAGTCGTGGCTTCCATATAAGGCACTTGCCTAGACTGCAAATGGCAAGTGCTTGTTTTATTCGCATCAAGCCCGCTTTTTCCAAACTTGGCAATAACGCAAAGAAAAGTCGAAAAAGATCACCAGACTTGGCCCAAGCTTTGCCGCGATTAGAAGCGAGAGAGGTACAAAGGTACATCCAGATTGTGTGCAGGTACATTTATATTAGACGCACAGTAGAGTAGGTACATGTATTGTGTACAGTAAGTACAGGTACATCCGTATTGTGTGCAGGTACATCCGTATTATGCGTACAGTTGGTACAGGTACATCCTATTCTGTACAGTAGGTAGGTACAGGTACATCCTATTCTGTACAGTAGGTAGGTACAGGTACATCCCACATATCTACACAACCCTCCCACCTCCTCTTTTGCCGTAAAAACTCTGCTGCTGTCTGCCTCTGCCGCGTTGCTCCTCTCACCACCACGGCTTCAACCGTCCCGTCCACCATTCCCTCTGCTCCTGCTCCTGCTGGTACTCCCGGTACATGCCCGCCGCTGCCACCGCTGCCACCGCCGGTTGCCGGCCGCTGGCGCAAATCGCCTGCTGTGGCTGGCGGGGCATGGCGGAGAATCTCGGTGTAAACGGGGTGTGGCGCCGCACGTTCTGCACCGGGTGCTGATGTGGCGGCGGCGTCTGGCTCTCCACATCGGCCGCCGCGTCCACGCCGTAGGAAAGGTCCGACTGGCTCATGTAGTACACTCCGCCTTGCCATCCGATATAGTTGGCAATGACCAGCTCTCCGCCGGCCTCCGATGACGAGCCCGTGGATGAATCGGACGCCGCGTCGTCGGATGCCGATGGCCGGCCCTCTGCTTTGGGGGCATTGGCCGAGCGGCGCAGGAAAATGCAGCAACAGCAGATGCATAGGGCAAAGGCAAAGGCGCCAAAGACGGATCCGAGAATAGCGCCAAGCTCTGGGCCCGTGGTGTGGGAGGAGGAGGACGACTCGGGCTCGGACTCGGACTTTTTGACCAACTCCGAGTTGCGCCGTGCAACTATGCGAGCCGAGAGCGAAGCGGACTCGAAGAACCGGCCCGTCTGTTTCCGGAGTACGGACATGGTGAACCTGTGTGACGATGTGTATCCCATTGTAAAGGCGGCGCGGGAAACCCCAAACCAGGCACTATCAAAAGAGGCGGAAAACAAAGAACAGCTGTGAAGGAAGAAGGACCTGCTGCCCGGCGACATGTAGAGAAAGAATGGAGAGGGGGCCCGGAAGCAGCATCTCTCGGTATTTTAAAGACGTCCCAAGCAGCTTCTCTCGGCGTTTTAAAGACGTCCCAGACAGCATATCGCGCCATTTTAAAGACGTGGCCGGTGGTCTTCAGCCACTTGGAGTGCAAGTGCAGCGTTCTCTCGTCTGCCGCCTTATCAAACCTCGAGTTCATGTGTCTTTGTGTGACGCCAGACTCGCTGCTGTGCCTGAGACATCAAGCATACCGTGCCATGCCTTGTGGCCGGCTTTTGCTCCCCACGCCGCCCTGCTCTACTTCTTGTTGTTGCTGCTGCTGCTGCGCCTGCTCCCCTGCCTTCTTTATCCCATCAACTGCTGCAAGTCGCTGGGGGGCCACCGCACCTGCGCAAACGTCAGACACCGCTTGATACTCTGCAGATACTTGCGTGTAACCTCGTCGCCCATCACATGACCCTTTTCGCCATTATGCAGCTTCTCACGCGCACTGCGTTCGTGGATACCAACCATCGTCACCCCAATGGGCCACGCAGCCTTGCCAATACTCAGACGCAGATATCCGTCGTTGGCATCCACGTAGCGCCGCTCCTGCGCAGCCTTGACAATCTCGACGATTGGCTGCAGAACCGAGTCTTCAATGTCGCCCTTTTCGAACTTGCGGAAGAGCTGTGACACAGGGAGAGATGTTAGAATAAGCATGTATGGGGGGTGGGAAAGAGAAGGGCTGGGAGACATCTGTAGGAGGGGGGGGGGGGGCTAGCTTTACACTGCAACCACCGGGTGATCCCTTTGTGCAAAAACCCGTCTTCCACTTACCGGCTTCATGTCCTCTCGGCAGCGCTCCATGGCATTGTACGCTGTCCGGCTGGCACTCGTGTCCGACCGCTCCCGCTCCATGGCGCGTTGGTATTCCGTCAGCACCATGGAAAAGTACGACGCCAGCTGGCGGAACAGGTACTTGCGGTCAGCCTTGTCCTTGGGCACGCTGCCGTCCAGCCGCATGTCTTTCTCCTCCACCGGCCGCAGCGTCGTCGGGATGGGCCCGTCGGTAATCACCGTCGACAGGCGGTGGTATCTGCGGACGCGCTGCCAGTGCGACTCGCCAAACGTCCTGACGGGGTGGCCCAGCGCCCGCAGCCGCACGGCGAGCTCGTCCTCCGCCACGTCTTCGACGCCATCCTCCTGTGCTTTAAGCGTCTCGGCTTCGGCATCGTCCGTCTTCTTGAGCTCGGGCAGGCCCAGGCGCTTTCTGCGCGCCGCCTCCTCCTCGGCCTCGCGCTCCTCGCGGGCTTGGCGCGACTGCTCGGCAAGTCGCTGGCGCTTGTCCTCGCGCACGCGCTTGGCCTCGGCCTCTTCCTCCTCGAACTTGCGCTTGCTGCTTTCTCGGGCTTCGCGGGCTTTGGCTGCCGCGGCTTGTTCGGCCTTGTAGGCGGCCACGCGCTCGGCTTCGAGCTCGGCTTTCTTGACGTACTTCTTGGACTTTTCCGGCTTGGCCTTGGCCAGCTCTTTCGACATGAGAGATGCAAAGTCCATGGTGGGATCGATTGGGGACAGCGAGGCTGAAGAGCAGCAGCAGGGGAAATCGATGACGAGGTCCAATTAGGAACAGCGAGGCTGAAGAGCAGCAGGAGAAAATCGATGACGAGATGCGCAAGTGATAGCGTTGATGGCTGAAGGCGACGATGATGGAGACGCAGAGAAAGACGAAGAAGGCCCACGCTGTAATCTGTTCACGTTAGAACTGCGCTGCTTAAACCTCGGCTATACTTCCGACACTGGACCCACTCTGGTAACTCAGCCGGGCAAGGCTTTGGGCCAGACGGGGAACATCGTTGAATAACCAACACCAACCACCAACCATTGTTGCTGTCCTCTACGTCATACCTGCTCTCCTCCGGCCACAATGACAAATTGGCGATGCGAAGATGATCCCGCGCCGTTTCTGGTGCGCGTGTACACTAGAAATGGCGCCTTTATCCAGTAAGCCATCCGTTACATAGATGCCGCCTTCTCCACCCACACACGTCGCCGCGCGCTAACATCTGAACCTCCACCGCCCCCAGCCCCGATGACCTCACATCGCACCGCCCGCCAAAGCACCTCGACATCTACACCCTCCCAAGCTGCACCCTCGGCAATCTCGCGCTCCTGATAGCAGCAGAGCGCCCAGAAGCCTTCCCCGTGCCTGCTCTGGGCACCCGCGTCGCATTTCAGCACATCTACCCCGATCCGTCTCCTTCCTCGTCCGCTCGTGACCCACGGGGGCCTTCATCATCCTCACGCCCGCGATACTCGGCGCGCGATCTCGGCAACGTCGTTCTCGGCAGCAGTGGGCTCGGCGCGCTTTCCTCGCCCTCGGATACAGACGAAGATGAAGACGAAGACACTCCGATGGGCGGGCCGCATTTCCACGGCCGCAAACTGCCACCGCTGCCGGCTGATGAGGCGCTCAAGTTCGAGGCCAAGACGCTCAAGGAGCTGCGCTTCGTGGCTGGCGACGCCATTGCTGTGGCAGTACTTGCGCCCCTGGACGATGGAAACGTAGCGCCCATGGCCACGCTGCGCCGAGATAGAGCTGTAGCCGACAGGGATCGAGATCGCGGCGGCTGGGCCATGTCCAGAGACCGAGATTCCGGGCTTTCGTTTAGAGGCGGCAGTGGGGCAGGTCGGGAAGGGCGCAGGGGCGGCGGCTTCGATATTCCACGGGGCGATTGGAGACGAGGCGATCGGTTACCGGACGATTCGTTCGCAAGGGCGCAAAGAGACCGCGGCGGTGGCGGTGGCGGCGGTGGTGGTCGGCGGCGGTGGTAGGCATTCTTGTAGCGGCATGCATTTGTCCCGAGCTCTTGCTCCGAGAACCCGTACTGTCAGTAGACCACGGCAACGGGTGCACAGCCCGTCTTCCCTCTTTTTCGCACTCTCCCACTGCTTGTGTCTATCCAAATGATTGAATTCAAGTAATAATAAAAAGGCTCTGGTTAAGTATTCCCGCAGGTCTGTTGGTCTTATCCGGCCGTGTATCCGGCCGTGTGTCTGTCTGTCCGTCTATCCGGCCGTCTGTCTGTCGGTCCGTGTATGTCCGTGTCCGTCCATGTCCTGTAATCGTCGTCGGCGCGGTTCGGTTGGAGTCGCAAGAAGACTGCTTGTTCATTTCTCGAGCAGCGAGTCGCCCTTGCGCTTTCCGCGGAAGTCCAAGAGGCCCTAGTACGGTTAGCTTTTGCACCACCCCATCCCGCCCACAGCAGAGGCCGCCATCTCCAGCTGTGTCGTGGCTCTAGCAGATGGCTTTGTGCGGCTCCGATGCAATACGCAATACTCACATCCATCTTGTACGCCATCATGCCGACTATCGAGGGAACCACAAAAACGTAGATGAAGGAAATGCGTGCAGTTCTCGGCGTCCAGCGGAAGTACTGGTAACGCTTGGTTTGCATGTCTTCAGGTGTGGTCAGCAACTCTGTTGGTGCACTGGCTACAAGCAGATATCACGGCCGGCATACCATTGAGCTTGGCGAAAGCCGGGTCCAGGGGAGCTGTGGGAAGCTGTTAGTGGACTTGGTCTCTATAGTGCTCTCTATAGTGCTCTCTACAGTGCATGTGGCTCATACAGTGACCGTGGCCTGCCATTTTGACGGCTGTGTTGGTGGGCGTGTTCAAAGTAGAATGTGTAAGTTGCTGCAGTCGCACGGCAAAATGGATGAAGCCCGAGGCTTTTCGTGATTGGTAAAGAGAAATTGACGTCTCAAGTGTGGTTGGTGTGTGTGCTGTACAGGCTATTTGGCGATGGCTTCATCCTACAAGCTGGAGAAACCTGGGTGGGGGTAGCCTCATGTCAGCCTCATATTTCAGGCACAGACGGGCTTCGTCTTGGGAAAGCACTAACCCATGATTTAACCCTAACTACGCTACACATCTTCTCTTGGGAACTCAGTATCTCGCGTCTCGTCCATCAATGGCTCTTTCCTAGGTTTCAAAAAATTGGAAGCTGGTAGATGAGGTGGAAATCTTTGTCTAGGCAGGTGCGAAAACTCTGCTGGCGTTCCTTCTGTTTCTATGCAAGTTAGTTTGTTGTCCTCTTTTTGTGCGTTTTTCTTGGGAGTGTTTTCGTTTAAAGATCACGACTTTTTTGTGTGCATATTATAGAGATAGCATCTGTGGGTGGCTGTTGGTGTTGCGCCTTTTCTCTCTATAGCATATCTGCCTTTTCTCTCTATACCATCTCTGCGTTTTCCTCTCGCCCCCCCCCCCCCCTCTTCAATTCGCCGCCATGATCCAACGCTTCATCGGCTTCAATCTCGTCTTTCTGGCCTGCTTTGCCTTTATTTTGTTCTACGCCGTTGTACGACTACAGCCGACCAGCCCCTCGTTCCGACATCTTTCTCTGTACCTCCACGATGACAGATCATTTGATATCCTCGTTTTCTCCGATTTGCATTTTGGCGAGGAAGAGCACGGCTGGGGCGTTGCCCAAGACCGCAAAAGTCTCCATATCATGAACAGCATTTTGGACGCGGAAACCCCCGATTTTGTCGTCATCAATGGTGATTTGATTACCGGCGAGAACACGTTCCGCGAGAACGCCTCGTCCTATGTCGACCAGATCGTGGCTCCCCTGGTGTCTCGTGACATTGCCTGGGCGTCAACATACGGAAACCACGACTCCAGCTACAACCTTTCGCGCGAGGCTCTGTATGACGCCGAGTCTCGGTACTCGCTATCCCACACGCAACACGGCGACAAGACCCTTACCGGAGTCACCAACTATCACGTGGAGGTTCTGGATCAGGATGGCCAAGCAGCCCTGGTCTTGTGGTTCTTGGATAGCCAAGGTGGCGCGCTGTTTCAGACCAGCGGAAACAAGACGGAAATCCCGGGCGTGGTGGCCAACGGCACCGTCGATTGGCTCACAGAGACGCACCGGGAGCTGGTCGACCGCCACGGCGGCCGGGTGCTGCCCAGCATTCTGTTTGTTCATATCCCGCCACACCTATTTTCCGACGCGCAGACCGCCGACTCGTTCACGGCCGCCAGGTTCCCGGGCCTCAATGAAGACTACCCCCTCTCGACGCAGCACGGCCTGGGCCTGACGGACTCCAAACTGGTCGACGCTCTATTGAACCTCGAGGGCTTACACAGCATCCACTCGGGCCACGACCATGGCGCATCGTGGTGTGCGGCCAGACAGCGACCGCCACACCGAAGAGACCACGACGAGCAGCCCATCTTCATGTGCTTTGCCCGCCATACGGGCCAGGGCGGCTATGGGAAGTGGACGCGTGGCGCTAGGATGCTCCGTGTCACTGTTCCTGGCCCGGAAGCCGGCAGTGGCGGCAGTAGAGACCGTGGGGACCGTGGGGATCTTAAAGTGGAGAGTTGGGTTCGCCTGCAGACGATGCAGGCTATTAGCCATGTGTCTCTGAACGAAACATATGGCCAGGATGAATATCCGCTGGAGGATGCTGAGTAGTGCATTAACATGGCGTGGCGGGTCTGGCTGTGCGGTGCAGTGCAGTGCGGTGGGCTGTGGTGTACTGTACTGTACTGTACTGTGCTCTGCTCTCTCTCTGCTCTCCAGCCTGCGTCTTGATCATCATATCCTTCGTTTTCCCTGATGGCTTCTTTTTCTGCTCCAATTCGGCCTTCTCCTGCTGTCTTCTTGTTCGGCCTTTTGCAAGGACTTTGTCTATTTTGTGCTAGGCCCCTTCCCCCCCTTTCCGGCGGTTAAATTCTTTTCTTTTCTTTTTTCTCTCACTTCTCTTCCCCCCCCCTTGCCGCTCTTCTTTGTCTTGCTTTCCCTGCCCTGTCTATTCCCTCCCTCCCTCCCCACCCCCAGACAATGAATGAATGTCCTCTAGTCCTTCACGCCCAAGCCGCCTCAATAACTTGCTGCTACGGTTTATAGTACAAGGCCACTTGCCCTAGCGCCAACACTTACGGCCTGGCCTGGACCCCGTCTTGGCTCTGCAAACCTGATTCTTCTTTTTCTCCTACACCATCATTGCTGCTTAGGCCCTTCTTTTGCCTTGTCGGTCTTTCTCCACCACTACTTCCAATTGCGCAACCATCTACATGCCGCCCAACCAATTCGCTGTCACAAGAAAGGCAAAGCTCCATCTCCCCTGACTTGGGCTTGACGGTCAGAAGGTGCTGTGCTGTGCTTTACTGTTCTGTGCTGTGCTGCTCTGTGCTGTGCTGTGCTGCTCTGTGCTGTACTACTCTGTACCGCCCTGTACCACCCTGTACCGCCCTGTACCGCCCTGTGCCTGTGCTGCGCCCATCTTCCTGCTACTCCCACACCTTGACCAAAACCACAACAGAACCAACAAGACCAAGCAATGGATCCCCCTCCGCAATATTCGCCCGCCACCACGGGTCCCTCGGTTCCAGCCTCCAACCCGACGACATTTCTCAGCGCGACAAATACCAACGCGACAACTGGGCCTCCTACCTCTGCCGTGCCAGCGACAGACCTTCGGACCGCATCCACACCAGCACGCCCATCACAACCCGATGCGAACCCCGCGGCCGACTCATCTCCAACACAGCTGCCGTCTCATACACCACCGCCGCCGGTGCTATCCCGAGAAACATCAGGACCGCCAACCCCAGTGCCAACCTCCCAGCAGCAGCAGCCGCTGCCCGACCAGCATCAAGGGACAGACCTACAGGCATCACCAGCGACAACAAACAGCTCCAATGTGAACAAGGCGGTGGAAATATCGAAAGGCCTTGCGTATAGACGTGCAAAACCGGCGCTCCTTGCTGGTCTCCTCGTCAGCACGACATCGTTATCATGGATTTTGCTGTTCGCAGCCAACCGCAGAGCCCGCGGCTCCATGGACTCCACCGTATCGCAAGCACGGGAAGACCAGGTGCACAAGCTGCTCCGGGCCGCATGGATTCTGCACACCGTCGGTGCATTAATAGCGCTGTCAGCCGTGACTACGATCCTCAGCATCGGCGCCGTGATTCTGACAACGCGGCGAAGGGAGGACCAGCAATTAAACATCCGCCAGGTGTTTGCCCTAGCCGATGCGCGGTGGGCAGCAAAGAAGCTGCGTACAGGCGAGGCGGGGCTATTTGCTACGCTGGCATGTGTGCTGACGTTTCTCGGTGAGTCCTGTTTTCTGTTCTCCTGTCCCTCCCGCACTGCCGCTTTTGTTTTTTTCTTCCTGTCTGTATGCATGTGAAACCCGGCTAACACCACGCTTTACGTATGCAGCCATTTTCACCCCCTTTATCCAGTCAGTACTGGTGCACAACGAAATGCGCCGTGTTTTGTTTTGTCCCGGCGGCGGTCCCTGGATGCCATTTTGCACCCCGGTCTTTGGCCCTTTTCAAATCCCGTCCCTGATTGCGTACACCACATCCACCGCATATCTCTCTGGGTACAGCAATACCGTAGACGAGACTGTTGCCCTGCTGGAAGATCCCTGGAGCAATGCCCTGGTGCATGGGGGACAAGCCGACCCGCTCGCGTATAATGCGACGGAAATGAAGTCATGGATTTCCACTGTGCCCAAATCACTAGTCACAGGCCCTATTCGCCAGGCCACAATCCAGACATTCAACGATGCCCACTGCGAAGTTGTCGATCTCGAGCAATGGCCACAAGACTGCTACACGTACGGTTCTTCCGACGAGCCGTCTTCGGAAGGCTTCTATATCAAGTTTGGCATCAGCCGCACCACCGCGCAAGTGTGCGCCCCGCCTCCGTCCCAGAACGCCAGCTGGCTGAGCCTGGGAACACTAACGTACTCGGAGGTTGAAGATGTGTATGTGTCGCTCACTGTGGATGCTAGCTATTCACCGGCAAACTCGTTGGAGGTCCCGGGCTTTACGTCCTCCAACTTCAGTCTCAAGTGCACAGGAAAGTCGAACTCGGGCTTCTACGAGATACCGAATGACGCCAATGGGTTTTCCGAGCGGCCGATTTATGAGGTCCCGGAGGATGTTCCCCCACAGGTGTATGTGCCGATCAGGTAAGTGTTGTCGTGTGTTGGTGCCAGGCTGCTCTTCTCCTATGCATACCCGAGCCTGCAGCTAACCATGCTTTGCCTTTTCCAGCCCGATGTGGGAATCACCCTCAAACATTGGCCCGTACTCGCCTTTTCGCCTCGCCGTCGTCTCCCTCTTTGGTGCCCGGTCTTACCTGCAAGATGTCTTGACCACCTCCTTCGACTCCAGCACAACAGGTATACAGCCGACTACGAAGTGTGCCCATTCGCCTATGAACGGTGCAATCGCTGGCACGACATTTTCTCAGCCCACCGACAACAGCAAAGTTGCCTTTCTGTTCCGCCAGGCATGTGCCCGGAATCTTGACTATGTGGACGAAGGCCCCTCGCACTGGAACACCATCCGCTTATTCTTCGGGGCCTTTACGGAACCCCGGAACGCTGCGGCTGCTATCAAAACCGCAATGGACTCGGCCTTTCTCGCCATCCACACGGGCGCCAAGCCTGCTGCGGCCATACAAAACCAAGTCCCTGTGATTGGCGGCGACGGCCACTTCATGCTGGTCCCCGCATTCAGCAACGTCTCCGAGATTATCATGTGGACGCTTGTTAGTCTGCAGATCATATTTTTGATCCTGGCCCTCGCCTGGGCTGTGCACCAGAGAACATGGACCGCCACTCTGGATTCATTTGCCATTGCCCGGCTTGCATCGGATCTCGCCAAGCAGGGATACTATATGCCGCCTCTCGGCTTCCTGGTATCCGAAGACATCGCCCGGCTACAAGGAATGTCCGGCATGGTTGGTGTTGCTGAGCACGATTTTGAGACTGGCAGCGCAGCGTCCAACTCGACATCAGCCGTACCTCCAAACAACTGGGAGCATGCCGGTGATATTGAGCTTCACCCAACACACGCCCACCACCAAGCGTTGGCCATGCCGCCGATGATCCACCACGACTCAATTTCCACCCCATCTACTGCGTCCCACGGAAACCCCAACATACCAATTAACGATGCCGTACACATATCGGTGCCAACGCAGCACCATCTCCCCGTGAATCTTTCTCCGCCCATGCCCATGCCTATGCCCATGCACCCCATCCCGTGGTCACCCGAGGCTGAGGCTGAGGCGGCACTGGTTGTAGATGGTCCACCCATGGGACCCAATAACCGCGAGATTCCCCAGGAACTTGACATGCCTGTGGTTAACACGACATCACAGCATCAGGACACGGGCTTGCCCCCATCCTATGACGCATCCATGTCGCACAACTCCCATGGACAGCAATCTGGCGCACAACCTCGATCTCACCCACCGGGCCTCGCTTCTCCGCGCCCAACCCACCGGCCGACTCCTCTCATTCACGGCTTTCAGGGAATCCCTTCTCCTCCTCCGCTAGCAACACCGAGCCTACACTTGTCAAGCCCGGCCACCAATCTACCTTTCATGGAAAGCCGGCCCCGGAGCCATGCTCGACCTCGGGCGCCCTTCCACCTCAGCGTCGGCGCGCCCGGGTTCGTGCCTCGATCCGATCTTCCTTCTGCGAGCAGCAGAAACAGTCGTGGGGCTTTCCAGTCTTCCCAATCGGACACCGCCAGCACGCAGGCACCTCCATCACCCATGCCTTCAGCCTCGATGCCGTCTTCACGGCCAACGTCGAACGGCAACTCGCAGTATACCCATGCGCCTTTGCAAACACAGTTGCCAGGCTCATCGTCGCATCTATTGCCTCCTGGTCCGAACCACGGCACGGGTGCAGTGTCAGAGTCTGAGGGCAGTTCTCTGGTTGCGACTTAGACCACATGGACTCCCACGTGTGGGTCTTCTCTAAGGACAGTTCCTGGCGCCCGATGGATATATATACTTGCATGAACCATGTTGCCGAGGCTGGAAGCATCCTCGCCTTCCAGATTTGTTTTCGTTTTCTTGTTCTCTTCTTCATTTTCACTTTTCGTTGCTGCCCTTGGATACCCATTTAGATTTGCTCATCAGATTCACTGATCACAGAATACATCCTTTATCGCTTACCAGTCAGGCGACTACACTCACTCACTGATTCGTCGTGGCTCCGGTTCTTGTTGTCCTTTTTCTTCACGTGCCAGTGGACATTACATGTATGACGTCATGTGCAACTCTCTGCAGTTTTCATTACTGTACAACTAAGCATCAACTATGGAAGTTGAAGACTGTGAGTATAAGGTGGGCGATGTGCAACTACTAACAACACCCGGACTGGTGCTGTGTATATAATTTGATTGTTCGCCAATCACTAGCCTCTGTTTTCATCACGAGCTCTTGGTCCGTTTCCTTCGGCCCGAGTCTTCCTGGTCGTCCGCTGGCTCATTCACATTTGCATCAGACGTGGCACTGCAGGCTGACGACTCGGTAGTCTTGGGCTTGGGCTCAGCGTCGGGATTTGTCTCCTCCGGGCCGTCCGTCTCACAGCCGGTGCGAGAGTTGCCTTTCTTGATAGAGATGAGGCAGCCCTGCTCCCGGAGGCAGTGCGTGAGGGGGGTGCTAGCGCGCATGCCGGGGAAGTCTTTGGCGTTGTATACGGTGAACGGCGTGCTCATGGCATGCCCCAGGATGGGAAACGAGCCCTGGTGCTGGCTGTTTTTGGGGTCAATGATGACCATGACGAATCGGAGGCGGAAGCAGCCGGGCGTGCGGCACGAGAGATCCGGGAAGCAGAAGAAGCAGCCCTCGTCGCCGTTTTCGTCCTTGCCCACGAACGGCGACGCCACCAGGGTGCCCATCAGACGCCGCTGGGAGCGGTACTCGCTCGGCATGGCCGAGCAGTCGGTGTCGCCGGCCTCGTTCCACACGGAGCAGTGCACGACAATAGCCTGGCCCTGTATGCGCTGGCCGAGCTCGCCCGGCTTGAGGGCCGGGGTGGTCGTCATGGTCATCTGGATGATGGGCGGCGGGTCAATGGTGCGGCGGTCGCGCTCCCCGAAGCCACATGAGCGCGCGGCGATGGGCTGCTGGCGTAGGAAGATGCGGTATTCGACGCCGCTGTCTTGGGGTGGGCTTTCCATGATGCTGCGTCGCTTGCTTGGTCGGCTGGTAGGTGTTGTTACGGTTGCTGCTGCTGCTGTTGTTGTCCTTTGTGTCCTTTTTGTTTTGGTCGTTCTCGTTGCTGCCGTCGCCGCTATGGCTGGGCTTATGATGTCGGATATTTTGATGCCCTCCTGCTTGGCCCGCTCTGTGGTGGAACTCGGCGGCGGCCTGGACTTGTTGTAGGTCTCGGAGGGGGGGCCAAACGGCAACAAACCCGGCGAGCGGGGAGCTGTGCCTGTCGGTAGGGGTGTGTAGGACTGGGCTGGGGTATACGGGCCTGGCCGTTTCTTTCCCGGAGGGCTACGTTTGGCCTGCGTGCTGCCGGGCCCGGAGCAGGGACTGGGGTCTGACAGTCCCTGGCTTGGTGCTGACTGTGGGTGTGGGTGTGTAGGGGCATGCGGGCCCGGAGATGGCTGAAGCGATGAGTAGCTGTTTAAAAAGGTCCAGCCCGGGTAGAGCGGCACTGTTGAATACGGGTCCAGCCGCTGATCTGCAAGCTTCTCGGGTCTGAAGGCCGACGGGTGTTTGGCCGTCTCGTCGAAACGGGGGGAGAAGACGGGGGTGGGTGTTTGTGTCAGACACTGTGGGTGTGCTTGGGGCTGAAGATGCTGCTGTGGTTGTGGTTGTGGTTGTGGCTGTAGCGCGTGGTGATCGTGGACGCTGGGCGTAGGCGGCTGGTGGTTATATAGCGAAGAATTTTGCTGGTGCATATAGGAAGGATATGTGTGGAAGTGGCCATGATCGGCTGCACCCATGGGACTGTGGGTATGACGCGGTTGGAAGTGTGATTTGTATCGGGCCATTGGATCAACGGTGGAATCACTGTAAGGATGTGATGAGAGAGGAGGAGGAGGAGGAGGAGGGGGAGCAGGATGAGACACTCGATTGGAGTCCGTCGTTGAAGCGAATGAGACATCCCGGGAAGTAGAAGCAGGTGAGTAGGCAACGGCCGGACTAGTAGGAGCTTGTTGGCTAGCAAAGCCGGCTGAGCGCCGGGCTGGGTCTGGGCCTGAGCCTGGGCCTGGGCCAAAGCGAAAGTCCATGGTGACAGAGGGAGGCCGTGTCAGACTTTGAGAGCCGGGAGGAAAAACGAAACACGAAAAGCGAAAAGCGAAAAAAATAACAGTGGCTGATGCAAGAAAATATGAGCACAGAAGTACGGTGAGCAGTGGCGGCAAGATGTTGGAAGACGGAGGAGAGAAAAAAAAGGGCTTTTCGCCTAAAGTTCAGGTGTATGTAATGTCATGTAGGTACATGCATGAACGTGGATGAAGTCCGCTAATAGCTCTCAGGAGGGCGACGCCACGAAGCAAGCAAAGGGCAGAGGCGGGAGGCGGGAGGCGGGAGGGGGAGGGGAAGGGGGAGGAGGAGGGGAAGGGAGAGTATGTATAGCAGAGGAGGACAGAGGAGGACACACTAGAGTATACACACAAGAAGGAAAAAAAGATCACGGCATTTATCAGCAAGTCAATGCTTGGCCGACAAGGCTTGTCCAATGCAACAAAAGCCGCAGCCAGAATCTAGAAGCAATATGAGCCCAGCCTCTGCTCGACCGGGAACACGGAAAGTGTCTGGCAGGTGGAACTAGCGGCTGTGCTGTGGGAGGAGAGAGGAAGAAGGGAAGCGGTCTTTTTGTTTCATGGGGGAGGGGGGGGGGCTTTTTTGGGCTTGCTGGAGGAGGAGGATGAAGTGGAGGAGGCGAGAGAGAGAGAGAGAGCGAGAAAATATTGAGAAAAAAAAGCAGAGAGGAGGGGGTGATGGTGTGAAAAGACAAGGGACCAGAAAGCCAAGAAGATAACTGGGTTGACTGGTTGTATTAATGCTCAAACGCTCAAATACAGAAAGCGAGAGAGGAGAGGAGAGGAGATGTGACAGAGGAAAAATAAAGATTTGTGAGACAGGCAGAGAGATAACAGGGAGGAAGACTATCGAGCCAACCATTTATAGAGGTTAAGCGTGTGACCTCATACATCTAGGGCTGAACCTGGACGTGAACCTGACCGGCGACGGGGCTTCCTTGGCCCTTCGGGCTGGGACAAGAGCGGGCGTGGGAAGAAGGGAAAGGAAGAAAAAAAAAAGTAACAAAAAAGAAAAGAAAAGAGAACAACAAAAGAACGTCGGGTTTCACCACACTTCACATCACCTGCCAACCACAGGCAGAGCTTGTCAGCGTTTTATGTTTAATGTTTCTCGTTTTCCGTCTGTTTTCTTTTGCCAGCTCGGCCAAATGTCTGTGCAGAAGAACACAACAACACTTACGTTACGTTACGTATGTACGCATGAATTGGCTGGGAAAATGGCCGACGGGGGCATTTAAGGTCGATCGACGACACATTACAGCGTGCGAGACGTAATACAAAAGACGTGTATGCACAGATACGGGCCACTGCACTGCGTATGTACCGCCCCAAGTATCGGGCAGGACGCCTTCACTAACAACTAATAATAACCAGCGTTGTCGTCGTACAAGTGGTAACACACGCACTAACACAGGGACCAGGGCAGTTGCCACAAGCAGACAGAGCTAAGACTCGGTGCGTAGACTCGACTGCTAATATTGTGGAGAGCCTGCTAATAGAGGCCAGACTGCCACAGACCCAGACCCAGACCCAGACTTACTGCTGCTGCTGCCGCTGCTGCCGCTGCTGCCCAAGACCCGGGTTGCCCGTCTTTCCGCTGTTCCCCTACACTTTTGCCTCCCTCCTCCTCCTCCTCTGACCTGAACCCAGAAACCAGGTTTTGCTCTTCTCTTGCTTCCTGCTTCTGATTGGGCCAAGCGCGAAAGAGGAGGTCATGCAGTGTAAATGAGACAACGTCAAGAAGAACGCCCGCCATGCATGTGACCACGCAGTAGGAGAGGAGGAGGAGGGGGGAGGGGGGACAAAGGCCTTGGCCGATGCTATGCTAGTAGTGTGAGAGAAAAAAGGTCGCTCGACAACCACGCATGCCTGAGGCCAAGATTTGCAGTGCTAGGTCGATATGGCCTAGATACTTCCAGCTTGATGGCCGCCTGCGATCGCCCATTCGCTTGCTTCGCACGCCCTTGTGCGCTGGTTCTCCGGCTTCATCCCGAGAATCCTGGAGCTGAGCCATGGCCCCATACTACATGCACGCGACAATGCAATGCACCTCTGACCCGCCCTCCAGATCCTTTTTTTGCTGCTCGCTTCTTTCCTGCATTAGAGAAGACATGGTCAGAATGAAGATGTTGTATGCTGTAAAGGGCAAGTCCACGCTCGGCGTCCGGGAAATGAATGGTGGTGGCTGGAGCGTGTTAACCCTAGCATACCCTATTGTGTATACCCTAGCCCTATTGCTCGTCCAAAGTCACAGACATAACCACGCATTTTTGATCAACCACACATTATCGGTCAACCACATATTATCAAACTGCACTGCACATGGATATCAACCGCGAGTCTAGTCATTGAACCTATCGACCGGGCCCAAGGCCCTCCTGAGAAGAGAAAGAGAATATGAATGAAAATGAGGGGACAATGAAGTACATAAAAAAGATATGAGGGTTGGAATGCATAGTGGCAGCTGGGTAGCCAGCCATGCGTCCAGAGAAGAGAAAAAGAAGAAGAGAAAAGTGAAGAAAAATACAAAGCAACGCTCGCTTACAAGAATGTGAAAGAGAAGAAGAAGTTTTTGAACAGGGTGGTAAAAAAGGGCCTCAGGACCAGAGACTGGCAGAATGTCGGTGTCAGTGTTAGTAGGTGTACATGTCTCCTAGAGCCAGGCAAAAGCAGCCCCCATCAAGGCCGCCAGCACCACTGTAGACAGTGTTGTCATGGCCGTGGGCATCGGGGCCATTCTTCCGCTGGCAGCCGAGGTTCTAGTGCCGTTGGCCTTGGGCACTGTGCCGCTCTTGAGCGTGATCTTGAGCGAGGTCTGGTTGACAAAGCCCGAGCCGCACACGCCGTTGATGATCTTGGCGGCCGGCCCGTAGTTGTAGGCCACGGGCTGGCTGGCATCGTTGGTAAAGGTCTGGAACACGGCCATGGTCTGCTTGAGACACGTTGTGCACGCCGGCTCTGCCGTCACGGGGAATGACGAGTTGAGCGGCATAAAGTACGTGTAGGCGTTGCCGGTGGTGGTGGTGTTGGTCACGGCATCGGCGTAGCAGTACATGCTGGTTTCGGGGTCGCGAATACAGGTTGCCTTGTACAGCGGCTCGTAGGCAATGAGGCCCCAGTACACCATCATGATGTTGGAGCCGTCGTCCCGGTATTCCTCGGCGCAGTTCTTAGGGCTGGTCAGGTCAAGGGCTTTCTGCTTCAGGTAGGCCTTGCACGTGTTGAAGTCGACATCGCAGGCGGCGTCGAGAACGCTGACGATGTTCTGGAGCTGCTTTTGGGCAGTAAAGAAGGAGTACGAGCCCTGTTACAAAGAGAGAAGGGGGGTTGTTAGCTTTTGCGGGCCAGGTAGGAAGAGGTCTATAATAAAAGCTCGGCTTACCTTGAGAAGCATGGAGATGGGGTAGCAAGCCATGAACTGGTCATCGGTGAGCAGCTCGTTCAGAAAGACGGGGCACGACTTGCCGCCGTTGGTGGTGAAGTTGTAGTTCAGGTTCTCGTCCATGGGGGAGGGCAGAGCAGACTCTTCTTCGGTGAAGCTTGAAGAGGCGGTGGTGGTTGACGTTGACGTGGAGGAAGCGGCCGTGGAGTGGGCGGAGTTGGCAGATATCGTCTTTGACTCTGAGACCGAGACCAAGACTGAGACTGAGACCGAGACTGAGACCGAAACGGAGACTGAGACCGAGACTGAGACCGAATCCGGGACTGAGGAGCCCGAGTCCATCATACGTTTGCGCAGCTCCCATTCGCCTTCCTGCACCATCTTCCACTGCCCATCGACCAGCATAGGCCGCACAGTATCCACGGCTAATATTGAGTCGTCGACATGGTTGTAGACATCAAGCGGCGGCGGAGTCACAGAGGGCGGCAGCTCAGCAACGGACGAGGAGACAACGGGGAAGCCGGGGGCTGTCGTTGTCACAGGCGAGGCCAGAGTGCTCTGAGATGCAAAGGCCACAAAGGCAGCGGACCAGAGAGTCTGGGAGAGACTCAGCGGGGAGAGCTTCTCGGAAGCCCGTGCGAAGCGGCGCATGGTGAAACGAGGGCAAGGTAGAAGAGAAGGGAGAGAAAAAGAGAGAAAAAGAGTGAAAAAGAACCAAAAAAAAAAAGAACGTCAAGAAACAGAGGACGGCCGAGTCACCCAGTGACGTTTCAAGGCGTCTGTCAAAAAAGAAAAAAAAGAATCCTCTTAGGTAGCCCGTGTGCACTAGTAGTACAAACAGACAGTCCAAGTGACAGCTTTCCTGATTTCACAGACTTCTCGAGGGTGCCCGAATAATATATGATCTGCCCAGAAGCCGCTGTTGTTGTTTTCTAGGTTGTTTTTTTGGTTTGTTTTTTCTGTGCTGCTCCGTTGACTTGGAAAGTGAAGATCTTCTTCTCCTTTTGTTGCAGACCCCGGCAAGGCGGCGGCGGTCTAGATCGTGTCAAGTGGAAGCTTGGGAAATTCAGGCCTCTCAGCCTACAGTAGCAGTGGAACACGACAAGAAGATAGAAGCGGCGAAAAAAGGAAGCATGCAGGTCTGGAGGGAGGACAGCATAAAGGGGAAGGTGATCCTCGCTGCGGGGGGGGGGGGCTAGGGAGAGACAAGCAAAGAGCCTGCAGGTTGCAGATAGAATGCAGTCTAGACCAAGTCGAATGAGAGAGCAGAAGGGAAGCTAGAACGAAAAGAGAAGCGAAGTAGAAGGGGGAGAAGAGAGAGGGGGGAGGGCCTGTAGAGGAGAAGGGGGGAGCTGTAGAGAGTAGAAGAGGGACCTGTACAATAAAGAAGGACCTGTAGAACACAAGACAGCAAGCCGCAATCTTCCCAGGGGGGACGTCAAGACGAGCAATATAACAATAATAACAAGAAGGGGTTAAACGAATGGACGAGAAAAAAGAGGACGGGTCTCTTTTTCTCAACAAGAAACAACAAATATGAAGACGGGGCCTTGTGTGGGGGGAGGGGGAAGAAGACAAAGGAGAAAGAAGAAGAGGAAGAGGAAGAGAACGAAGAGCAGAGCAGAGAGCCTGAACAAATAGGCCCAGAGGCCAGTGTTAATGTCGAGATCGGGCCTAGGAACCACGCTATAGCAGGGCGGCGGCCCCAAGCGTGCCGGCTTTGATTGCGGGTTGAACGCAGGCTCGGTTCGTGGGCCGGTCTGTCCTCTTTCTCCTCTTCTGCCTCAGTCTCTCAGTCTCTCTCAGTCTCTCTCAGTCTCTCTCAGTCTCTCTCAGTCTCTCTCAGTCTCTCTCAGTCTCTCTCAGTCTCTCTCAGTCTCTCTCAGTCTCTCTCAGTCTCAGCGTGCCTCTTGAGTGTGCAGCGCCCCCCACCCCCAC
>JAXHKQ010000277.1:0-28451 GCA_038407185.1 Chalaropsis ovoidea | reverse complement strand
GCTTCTACTACTTCTGCTTCTTCCACCTCCATTAGCCTAGACCTCTTGCTCCTTCTCCTTGTCCGACAAAGCACATCTACGGTAATGTAACAGTGCTAGAAGCCGGGGAGGAAAGGCTTCACTTCCACGGCAAGGCCTCCTAGCTCGAAATGGTTAGTGGCCTGCGTTAAGCCCTGCCCGCATGTCTGAGGTACCAGCCCCGGCCCTGGCCTCTAACTAGCTAATGCCCTCTTCGCCTCCGTTAACCATGAGTGAATTACAGGCTTGTTAGTCATCTTGAAGCCCCGCGACGATAACACTACATCATCATGTTTGTCCACCACAACAAGGCAGTTTGTCTTGGACAAGCCCAGAAACTTTGTCCAGGGAGTGTCTCGATAAGCCCCTCTGTTCCTCTCACAACACAGCTGCCAAACGCAAGGCGATGGGCGGGCAGGCGGACAGGCGGGCAGGCCACGACCTGATCTGTGTCTGTGCACATATCAACAGTGCACACGCACAGCCTCTGCTGAAACATGTTTTGTTTACTGGCTAGCTTATGTGTCACTACACTGTTTGGGGGCCAGTGATACGTCATGGCACATGCAAACCTGTGTACTTAGTTGCACATGCACGCACGCACATGCACACAGTCAACACGCAGCAGCAGGCTTGCCTTGGGTGCAGCTTCTTCCATTCCACATGCTTCCGAGCACGGTTGAGATTTGTGTCTAAGACCGTCTTATCGGGCTCTCTTATGGTATAGTGGCGGGTATAGAAGCATGCAGACTACGCCTCAAAGCATTGTGTTGTCGTGCAGTGTTTTGCCAGAACGAACATTACAGTTAACAGGGTTCTGTCTTTAGGGTTCGACGGTCTTTTCTCAACAACAACAACCCCTCCTCCCACCCAATTTCCAAGAGCACCGTGGCGGCCCCTAGAACACTGCTAATTTCAACCCTCAACGCACCGTCCTTTGTCCGACGACGAGCACTAAGTCAGCTGCGTACTTTTCTTCACCGCTTCTACCATACATGCCATGGTGCAAAAAGAAAATGTAGCAGCGGCGAATGAAGCACGGCGGGCGGATGCCCGGCCTGAAAGCCCGTGCGATAGTGCATCTACATACCGTCTTCTGCCATTTTGTGTTCTGATAAGTAGCTTACTGCAGATGCAGATGCAGATGCAGATGCAGATGCAGATGCAGAGGGGCTGTCTCATGCGGGGTTTCAGAGCGCATTCATTGCGCATCCATCACTGACGTGAAAGGGAGGCAGAAACAGCCATGACATAATGGCCATTGTCATCATCTCCACCAGACCCCCATCATCTGATATGAGAAACAGGCAGTAATTGGAGGAGCGAGTGAGACAAGAATATGCAGGCGTCCGTGTCTTAATAATCGCGCTGTCTTATTTCCTCCCTTCCTTTGAGTGCTTTGGCTTTACCGAGAAGCTTCGGAAGAGATAGTGAGAAAGCCCGGCGTGTTAGACTGCACATACTTACATGTTGACGTGTAGGGCCTGAGAACGGCTCACATGAATGACGTGATGTTTGGCACCGTCGAGCACGACGTGCATGGACTTGTCTTATCTCACGCCCAGCGAGATGGAAACTCTGATAGTGCAGGTAGGTGGGTGATTGGGGGTTCTTCGGAGTCGGCTTGCTTCTCGTGTACCGCTGGCCGTCTGTTACAGGCTGCTGGAAATGTGCCTCACCTCGTCAGCCAAAGCCTGAATTCGCGGACTCGCTTTACTGCTGGTCAAAGAAAAAGAAGACGGCAGAAAAAGAAGACAACAGAAAAGTGGAGAATCTGAGCTATCACAAGTTGCTTGCTGTTCTTTTTCAGCTGGGAACGATCTCCTTGAAGGGCAGGTGTACTTGGGACTTGCATAAATGCTACACACCGAGCATAAAAAAAGAAGAATTTAAAAAAGAAACCCCCCCCCCCCCAAAGAACTGTTCGCACTTTTGGTGCCCACTTTTCAGTGGGCCTGGTAGATGGGACGGCCCCGGCCCCTCGCTGGGTCTTGCTCCCCGGCGCAGGACTGACTTCCTTCTTCCCCAAGTCGCCAAAGATCCCTGATGGGAAGCGTAGACGGCGAAAGAACCCCAGACGGGAGACAGGTGGAGGCAGGCGGACCCAAGCCCCGATGCAACAGCCCGTCAAGCCAGAAAATAAAAAGAAGCACTCCGAAGGACACAACCAAGGACACGACGAAGGACAGGACCAAGCACACAACCAAGCACACGACGAAAAAAAAACATCCGCTGCGCTGTGCTTCCCGGGGGTAGGGATGCCGAAGGAGATCCCCATTCGAGCTGCATGCTTCCTTGTCCTTGGGCCCAGGATTCCAGCTTGTCATGTGGCTGGGCAAACTGTCAATGTGGCCTGGGCTGGCCTGCCGTGCTGGCCCTCTGTTTTGCCCGTCTGCTCGTATGCTCGTTTGCTCTTTTGCTCTGATGGGAGCAAGAAGCGGTGCATAGCACGGCTGGCCACACAGGATGGGCTCTGGCTGGCGCTGGCGCTGGCGCTGGCGCCGTCTCCCTGCGTCTGTGTCCACCATCTTCGTCTCACCCTCTCCTCCTGAGCCGTGTTCCTGATGTCAGCCGACTAATCGGGCCTCAATGTCCGGCAGGACGTTGTCGTTGAATTCCGGACATGCGTCCCTCTCTTCCGTCTCTTCCCTTATGTATCCAGTTTTCACGGCGTAGAAAAAAGGAACAGGCCAGGCCCTGGGTGCAAGCTTCGGACCCCTGTCTTGACACACACACACACACCCCCAATTCAGACTCATCCGCCCAGCGTGAATCTAGACCAAATAATACACGAATAAGGGAAGAGTCGACGAGAGGAGAAGAAGGAGGAGAGGAAGCCCTCTAGTCCGCGATGCTGCTATAGGACGGGCGTTGTATATATCTGTCTTGAACTTGTCTCATCTTAGATTCTCGTCGGCCTTGAACTTGCCTCATCGTAGATTCTCGTCGTGGGTATCCCTGCCTCGGTCGAAGGAACAACTGGTAGAATAGCTGATCCGGGGCCGGTACAAGCAGACAACAAACACCAAACAACAACCTCTCCCTTCAAGCGTTTGTTGTCGGCGTTGGGCCCCTCGACCGTGAATAACAATGCTGCAGGCAGGACTTTATGACGTCACGTGACATACACATGCCCAGCCTAATTACAGCTGGGCAACAGCTTGAATCTTCAACCAGAGTGTGTGTGTGTGTGTGTGTGTGTGTAGAGCCCCCCTCCCCCTCCCCCTCCCCCTAGACGCCCCCCCTTCCCCCTCTACACACATCCTGTCGGACCGGCATTGGACCAGGGCTAAAGCAGCCTCACTCACCGGTTATTGCCAGCAGCCAGCAGCCAGCAGCCAGCAGCCAGCAGCCAGCAGCACCATATTAGGCAATTCCCACCGAGCCTGACGCCGGTCCGTGTCCCCGCCAGGCTAGTGTTTCTGAGTCTGAGTCTGGGTCTGGGTCTGGGTCTCTTTGTTCTTGCCTTTTTTTCTTTGCTTTTGCTTCTGTGTCGGCTCAGCAACATGCGGCATATTACAAACAGGAAACAGCGGCAGCTCTGCAGCCAATCACCGGCGTTGGCTTGGTCGTTGCGGCCGTCGATTACGGCTGATGAGTCGCCCCATGGGCGAGCGTGTGTGCCCATTCCCATGTCTATGCGCGGGTGACGAGTTTCGAGTTGTCTCTGATATTTGTTCTTTTGTTTCTTCTTGTTCTTTTTGCTGTACTTCGTGTCACACCGAATCTTGTCTTCCAGGTGCATCCGGCGTTTGAACACAGTCTTTTCATTTGCCCGCACAGGGTAGTGGAAGGGGGGGAGGGGTGTGGGGGTCGCAGTAGTGGGAGGGGAAGAATGGTGGAAGGTGGGAGGTGGAAGGTGGAAGGGAAAGACTACAAATGGCCTCATTGTCTTGCATCATGGCCGGCCCTAGACTCGGCGCACAAGGGCATGTTTGTCCGTGGTCAAATGAAAAGCTTCCAGCGACTTCTTCTTTGAGCCTTCTGCGTATGCTGTCACACGCTGCCGCCTGCACTCGTGGTTTGCTATCTGCTATCTGCTATCGGCTGGTCGAGCCGCCTACCCGCCGCTCGCAGCCGGTGCGTCTATCTAATCTGAGGTCCATCTCGTATCATGTCGGTGTCCGAAATGGCGAGGAGAGATCTAGGGTTACGTGCAAGACAGGCCCATCACCGATCCAGAGCCGTTGCTCCCGCGGACCAATCGGGGACTTTTCGGCAAAACATCTCACGCTGCTTAACTTGACCGCCATTTTTCTAACACCTTTTCTTTAGCCAACTCGATCCTTTGGTCGAGTTAAAGAAAAGACCAAAAACAGATGGAAACCGGTAGCAAGGAAGAGAAAGGGGACGACTTGGAAGAGTTGAAATATAGCGGTGCACATCACGATATAGGCGCAAGCTAACTAGGCGCCAGGCTTTTTTTTTCTCTTTTTTTCTTGTTCTTTTTCGGGTTTTAGGGCACTTGCCTGTGTTGGGAAAGTTGCCGAGAACGAGCTGAAGCGGTAGGACTTGAAGGGCCCTGTCGGCATATACATGTGTACATCCATATACCAGCATTACCAGCACTAATACACAATACAATACAGCAGGCCATGAGATTATTTAGTGGGGTGGAATAAAACTAGATGTAGTTTCCTTTGCGAGCTTTTTGCGGCCTGGAAGGGGGGGGGGGGGGGGGGGGGGATGCAGAAGAAGTAAGACAGGAAAAAAAGGGGGGGGGGGGTTTAACTCCATTTGATTGGGTTCTTTCCCTTTTCTCTGGGTCTTGTGATACTTCATATCCAATATAATATAATCAACCGGCGCTCGCTGCTTGGTGCGTGAATCTTCTATGCCCCGGCTGGTTCTTGTAGTTTTGCAAGTAACTTGCTTGGCCCGGTCTAGGCTAGTCAGCCCAGCGAGCCGGTTCTGATCCGCGAAAACGTCCGAGCTTTTTTTTTGTCTTGTCTTCTCTTGTCTTGTCTTCTCTTGTCTTGTATTAATTTTACCTGTTTATCTGTGCTTTTCTTTTTTCTTTTTTTTTTCTTCTTTTTTTGCCTACTGCTTTTTTTTTTTGGGAAACTACCCACAAGCAATACAAGCAAGTACTTACCTCACTGGCTTCACGCGGTTCTAGGCTCTACGTCCCTTCGACTGAGGCGTTTTCTTTTGGCTACATTGCATATGCTGGCTTCGGGCGGGACGCCAAAGATATGGCTGATGTACGTATCCCAGCGTGTGTTATGTGTGTTATGTGTACACACGCAGAGGACAAGAAGACCACAAACTGTCGAGACGGAAATAGATCAAGATAAGGCAAAAGGCACGCATACAGCCACTGTAATAGGCCTGAGTTGCAGCCACTGTACTTTACATATATGAGCCTCTTCTCGTCTTCCCCCCATTTCCATTCCACGGTTACATTGCAGGCGAGTGACATCAAGTCCAATGACGCAGTTACTCCAAGGAGCCAATGCGACATGCCTGGGATGTGGAAGAGAATGTATTGTGGTTGGTCGAGCCCCCTGGCTAGGTTGTTCTTCGCCAAATGAAAATAGAAAAAAAGAAAAAGAAAAAAGAAAAAAGAAAAAAAGAAAGAACTTGATCTTCGTCGCAGTGTGAGGCCGATGTGAGATGAGGCTCGCGCAGAGATGTGCAGGTGCAAAGGCTGTGTGTGGTGTAGTGTAGTGTAGTGTAGTGTAGTGTAGTGTAGTGTAGTGTAGTGTAGGGTGGGGTGTATTTATTGTAGTGTATTTAGTGAGTGTAGTGTAGGGTGGGGTGTTGATGGGCTGGCTGCTGTAAAATACCTAATATAAAATCCAAAATCCAAAATCCAATCCAAAATGACGGTGAGCTTGTTTGCCAGTCGATGCATGGAAGAAGAGACAGGGTGAGATCAGCGGCGAATAAATCTGCACCAGTTTTGAGTCTGTTGAAGACAGAACCCCCAACGTATAGAAGGGACAGCAACGTCGTCAACATCTCGGGGACTTGTTTTTGGTGGAGTTTGGGCAGAGTCTAGGTAAATATTTAGTATGAGCTCCCCACCGCCTTGCTCTTCCACCATGACAGCACACGTGCTGATGTGAAAGTAAGTACATGTATTTTTGTGTATTTTTGTGTATTTTCTGCATTTTTCTGTTCTTCTTCAGCTCTTCTGCTTCCATCTGTACCAACAACAGTCCATCCCTTCTGTGCTATTTAGTTCGGCTTCAAATTGGCTCTAAAACAAACGTGTAGGCGCTATCCGATAGGGCCTAGCCCCCCTCTATAAACACCTTGTTTAGCGCTGTCTCTTACAGGGGGCCGGACAGCTGTCAGTCAGCAGATAGGCAATTCAACAACAACTACAAGCCGTAGCAGAGCAGCTCTTCTAGCTGCTTCTATCGATCCCTTGAGGGGGCGGACTGCAAAAAAGGGCAAGGGAGGAAGGAATTGGGCCGTTTGGCGGCAGAGCAGAAGCCGCAGAAATAGCCAGCAACTGCAAAGGCAAAGGCAAAGGAACCAGCGGGCCAAACGGTGAGAGGCAAACGGACAGCCAAAAAGAAAGAAGAAAAAAAAGAAGAAAAAGAAAGAGGAGCACTGCACCAACTGGCAAGGAGGCAGGCAGCAAGCAGCAAGCAGCTTAGGTATGGGAGGTACCAAGGCAGCCAATCAAAATGCTCAGCTCTAGACATTCTCTCTCGCTCCTTCTGTACTTGGAAAGTCCAGCCCCAAGACAGTCGCAAAGGTTGTCGCAAAGTGGATAAGGACAAATTGGCATGAGCGGACAGACAAACGGACAGACAAACGAACACGCAAACGGACGCAAGAAGTGAAGGCAAGTATGAGTGCCAGTCGAGTTGAGGTGTACTTACTTGGCAAGAGGACAGGCAAACAAAACAGAAAGTGGATATTGAGCAAGGGCAAGACAGGCAGGAACATGGCCAGGAGAATAAGCAAGCAAACGCTCACTTACTACTTACTTGCTTTGATGCAGCTTGACTCGGCTAAGAGGAAGAGAAGAGAGGGGGTGTATAAAGCAACTGTTAAATGTGGTCACATTTACATGAAGAAAAAAAAAACACTGCAGAAAGAGCACAGAAGCAAAACAAGGAAATGACTAGCTGAAGCAACGAACAAGACGGCCCTCAAACGGGCATTGATAGCTCCTCTTTTCCTGTCTTTTCTTGTTTTGCTTGGCTCCTCTTTTCTTGTCTTGCCTCCCTTTTCGTTTCTCTCCTCTATTCTTTCCTGTTTGCCTAGACTTGTTTTTCAAAGGTGTCAGAGAAGAAAAGAACAAAGTGCTCTACAGCTTGGTGTACATACAAGTACAAACACTCGCTGCCATTGTTTGGTTCAGCCCCAAGTCCAATCCGGTCTAGCCCAGGTAGCAATTCCAGTCGGGTCCTTGGGCTCGTTGCTTGGTCACTTTGACATGACAGTTGTTTAATTCCTACACGTTGACAATAAGCCAAGTCTAGGTCTGTATTCTGCTGGTAACCCTGACTCTCTGTGTCTTCTTGTCTTAAATAACCCTTCCATATAGAGTCTCTTCAGCTCAAAGCGCTTGATGCATCCACGCCCCCGCTCGCAGCAGCAAGACAGAAACCACGAAAAACACGAAAAATACATAAAAGGCAACTGCGAGCTGGAGGGGAAAAAAGAAAAGCACTTGCGCCGCGCTGCATATATGCAACACATCACACTTCCATGTATTTCGTTGGCTAGCAGGCTAGAAACCAACAAAAAAAAGGAAAGAAGGAAAAAGGGCACACACACACAGGGAGAAAGGATCAAGAAAGCAAACAGAGAGCAAGCCAAGTACGTTCTTGAATTTGCCTTTGGATCCCTGACTTTCCCTTTTAATGCTGCTGTCGGTCGATTAAACCTTTATTTTTATCGTCCCTTTTGGTCTCCTTCCTCATCTGTAAAATAGTGCTTTTTCATTTTCCTATTTCATTTTCCTTTTTCTATGCTGTGCTGTGCTCGTGAGAAGCAAGTGCGCCAAACCCCCCTCGTCCTTGTTATTTATTAGCTGGTTGTGCATGTTGGCGACTCCACTCACTCCACTCGCTGCCCACTACTAACACGCCCCTCCTCTGACTGTCTCTTTTTTGTCTATGTCTGTAGTTTGCTAAACAGGATAGACCCTGCCTCTGCTTCCCTCGATGTTTCTTGTATCATCCAGTACTCCATTTGCTCCGGCCTTCACCCGCTGTCCCCCCCCCTTTCAACCAGCAAGTAGTTGCTTGCGTTGCTCGCTTTGGTCTAAGTTTCTTGTTTCAGTCACCAAGTAAACCAACATAAAAGACCTGGTCTCCCTTCACTTTTTTGACTTGTCATCCTCGTGGCATTGATCATGTCTCTAGCCTCGGAATAGGGTTTTTTTTCTTCTTTTAGTGATTTAGTGATTCTTGTTTTCTTCGTTCTTCGTTCTTTCCTTCCTTCCCTTTCTCTTTCTCCTCATTCTTCTCTTCTCCTCCTTCTCTGGCTCTTGCCTCTTGCACACGCCAGCCCTCCAGCCGCTCCTTCCACCTCCACCTTCACCTTCACTTTCACTTTCACTTTCACTTTCACACCCGCTCGCCTCGTCTTCTGTTTGGGCACTTTCCTTTCCTGGCCGTGTGGTGTAGCATTGCTTTTGAACATCATTCGCCTAAACCACAGACCGCACCGCCAACGTCCTGCGACTGGACTGCTACTGCTACTGCTACTGCTACTGCTACTGCTACTGCTACTGCTACTGCCACTGCTTTGCCTTGCTTGCTTGACGCCCTCGAGCAGTTACCGCATTTTATATAAAGTCTCACAACTCCCTTCCATTTCCTCAGACACACACACGCAATCACTTGCCTCTTCTTCAGTCTCCAGCCTCCAGTACATTTTGATGAGAGCAACTGCCTAATATAGTACTACTCGAACCGTGTCTACTCTACATTGTTTCTTGCTTCTTTCTTCTTGCTTCTTTCTTCTTCTCTCTTCTTTCTTCTTTTCTTCGCCTTCATCTTAACTACATCATCATCATCATCTTACACTACACAGTTCATCGAGCCTGCCTTTTTTTTTTTCTTCTTCTTATTCCCCTTCTCTTCTTCTTATCCTCTTCTCATCCTCTTCCCCTCATCCACTCGCATTTTTATCCGCCAAAATGTCCAAGTCCCAACTGAGCTCACCGGCTTCAAAAGCCCAAAGCTCCAGACGTCATCATGTCCCAGTCAAGTCTGACTCTAAGCCTCCCTTTCCTTCTCGGCAGATGTTTGTCCTGGGTAAGTACTATCAGCTTGAACCTTGGCAGCTAGCCTAGCCTTAGTCGTCTTGAGTCGGTCCTGGTGCTAACTTGTCCATCAGCCATGTGCCGCATCTGCGAGCCTATTGCCTTCATGTCCATCTTCCCCTACATCTACTACATGGTTGAGGACTTCCACATTACCGACGACCCGAGCCAGATTTCCGTCTACGCCGGCATGGTCACCTCGGCTTTCACTCTAGCCGAGTTCTCAACCGGTGTCTTTTGGGGCAAGCTGAGTGACCGCGTGGGCAGAAAGCCCATTCTTCTGTGCGGTCTTGCTGGCACTGGACTCAGTGCCCTGGTGTTCGGCTTCGCCCCGACGCTGCTTGTTGCTCTGATTGCCCGTTCTCTCGGAGGTCTTCTGAATGGGTATGCCCTGGCCCTGTCGATATCCTATCTCTACTGGATGCACTGAGCTCGATCAACTAACACCTCTCTAGAAACATTGGAGTTCTCCAGACCACCGTTGCCGAGATGATCACCGTTAAGGTGTACCAACGTAAGTACTAACTAGTTTGGCTACGATACGAGTACGAGCCTTGTTTGTTACTCGGACACTAACAACGCCTTAGCTCGCGCGTACACCATCATGCCTCTTGTGTGGTGCCTTGGGTAAGTCGATGTGAACAAACACTGCCTGCTGGAATACTCCAACTAACAAACCGCCCAGCTCCATCGTCGGCCCTATGATTGGCGGTGCTCTGGCCCGTCCTTGCATTAGCTACCCCGCCATCTTCCCCCGTGGCACCATTTTCGACAAGTATCCTTACCTGCTACCCAACCTGTTTAGCGCCGTCGCCGTCTTTTGCGGACTCATTATTGGAATTCTCTTTCTCAAAGAGACGCACCCCATCAAGAAACACCGCCGCGATGTTGGCCTGGAAATGGGCGATCGTATTCTGGCGTGGTTCGACAACAAATCCCGCAACATCCGTGGAAAGGAAGCCAAGATTGCTTCCACCATGACCTACGATGACTACGAGGAGGACCTTCCGGGTTATAGAACCAGCGACAACTCGCCTTCTCTTTCCTCTGTCCATGCTCCCGACCCGCAGGAGCCTCTTGACCTGAACGAGCCCCGCGAAGACCAGCCTCTGCTCCAGAACAGCCGTCCCAGCCCCCCATTGATCCGGGAGATGCAGCCTCCGGCCAAGACCTTTACCAGACCTGTCGTCCTCAACATTATCTCCTACGGGATTCTGGCCTTGTGAGTCCATTTTCCAAGTAACTGCAGCCACTACAAGAAACTAACACCTTGCCTGCACTGCAGCCACACTATGACCTTTGACCAGCTGTTTCCCGTCTTCCTCAGCACCAACCCCCCGGAGAACCCCGATATCCACCTTCCGTTCAAGTTCGTGTCTGGATTCGGTCTCGAGACCAAGACCATCGGCTTCATCCTGGCGATCCAGGGCGGCTACTCGATGATTTCGACCGTGTTCCTGTTCCCCCTTGTCGCCCGTTTCGTTGGCCCTCGCCGCCTTTTCAAGATCATTGCCATGATGTACTTTATACTTTACCTCGTCACGCCCTACGTTGTTCTCCTTCCCGAAAGCATCCGCATGTACGGTGTCTACCTGCTCGTGATTTGGAAATGCACCTTTTCCACCATGGCCTACCCCAGCAACGCTATTCTTCTTACCAACTCGGCGCCCAGCGACTTGTCTCTGGGAACCATCAACGGCATTGCTGCCTCAACAGCCAGTCTGTGCCGCGCCTTTGGACCCACCATTTCCGGCCTTCTCTATGCTGCTGGTCTCCGCACGGGATACTCTGGTACGGCATGGTGGTGCAGCGGGCTTGTGAGCATAGTCGGTGCCATCATCAGTCTCTACATCCCCGAGCCCAGGGGACGTCTGGATGGTCCTCGTGAGGACGAAGAGGCATATGGCGACGAATCAGAATGATTCTATTCTGTACGCCCCTGACTGTCTTTTTTTCCTTGTTTTTTCGCCGATTCTTTTTATTTCTTTTTACGAATGATGTCCTGCTTTCTTTCCTTGTCTCGGTGGCATCTTAATGGATGTGTTTGACCGCGAATCTTTTGGTTCTTTTCTTTTCTTTTCTTTTCCTTCTCTTTTCTTTCTACTGCCATGCCCAGCCTACGGAGCTAGAATCTTGCGACATTTCCTTCTTACCAGTTTTATTTCACACTTGTTTTCTGTCTTTTCTTTCCACACTTATACATATACAAGGGGATCTTTTGGGTACTCCCATATTTGATTCGATTCTTTTTTGCAGGTTTTTATTTTTGTCTTTTTTATTTTTGGTGGGGGGGACACGATAGATTTCTTGTTCTGTTCTTTTTTTATGTTTTTAACAAGCCGTTCTTTTTTTTTTTGCTCCATTTTCACTTCGTACATGAACAGTGAATGATATTCTTTTTTGAGATTCGGGGCGTCTGATGTGCACTGATGATTTCTGTGGTTGATGTTCAGATAAGGTGTCATGATATTCTTGGTTACACTAGGAGAAATGCGGAACGTCGTCAAGTCGTCACACATGTGGGGTATTTAGGGTTGCATAGACGGATAGGGTTATACGTAGAGGGCGATCTATCACAAGTCCGTGCTGCTCTTTTTGAACCCGGATGCATCGATCAGCAAAGCTATGAAGCGGGTGATGAGCGAATGAAATGGAGAGACTTGGGATGTACAGGATGTACAGGATGTGCACATTTGCGTGTGTCCTTATGTAGTTGTATAGCAGTAACATGCATATGCATATCAGCTTTGTTTTGTATTTCTTATCTGAGCAGGATTGTTATCTTATCAGTTTGGCGGCTGACGAGGAGTGAACGAAAAAGAATAAAAGAATAAAAAAGAAAAGAATAAAGAAAATAAAATAAAAAAGAGCTTCATTAAGCTTCACAAGCAAGACGACGCAGCGCTTTTCTCGTGCCGTTACTTTTCTCTTTATTCTCTTTATTTCTTTATTTCTTTATTTCTCTTCCGCTTCTTCTCTTTGCTTATCTCAGCACGTCTGCAATGGCGATGGCGTCAGACTCTTAGCGATACAAGAAGCCATTGCCGTGAAATAGCCGTTGATAAATTCTTTTCTTTTTCTTGCTCTCGTGGTTGTTAATTTTGACGTTCATCTCGGCCCAGTCGCCGGCACTTGTCGGACAAACAGCAGCACCAGCAAAAGTACCGTTTTCTTTGTCCGTCATTGCCCGGCCGACCGGCCTACTTAAAGCCGAAGAGCCCGACGCCCGGCCGCCCACTCATACGACACACGACACACAGCGCCGTGCCATGGACCAGAGCCCCTCCCTGCCGTCGGCATTGCTCTCGTCGGCCGTGCCTGTGAAACGCCAGCGCCAGCCATCGCCCGATCCGACGTCCATGGATGAGGCATTGTCGGCGGCCACGAGCACTGAAGCCACGCCGGCACCGGCACCGGCACCGGCGTTGCCAGCCACAGCCGCCGCCGCCCCCTCGTCGCATCACGCCGCAAGACCCAGCCAATCCACCATCGCCAACGCCAGCGCCAGCGCCAGCAGCAACTTCCGCAATGTCAGCGCCTGTAATCGCTGCCGCTTGCGCAAAAACCGCTGCGACCAGCGCCTGCCCAGCTGCGCCAGCTGCGCCAAGGCCGGCATGGCCTGTGTTGGCTACGATCCCATTACTAAGATGGAGATTCCCCGAAGGCGAGTGTGGCCTTATCCTCTCCCATGTGAGGAGTATCTAGCTAACCCGCCCCGTCTCCCATTAGCTATGTCTACTACCTCGAAACCCGGGTTGACGGCCTCGAGGCCCTCCTGCGACACCACGGCATCCAAGTCCCCGCAGCCGATAATCTCGACATGTGCTCGCGACTGGGCTACGCGCCGAAAAATCTGCGATCGGCAGTCACCCCGGCCGCCGGAGCCGTCGGTGGATTCAGTGGATTCGCCGCTGCCACCGATGTCGCCGACTCCGACTCTGCCCCCACCCCCACCGCGCTGTCCAAGAGCCTGGGCACCAGCCAGACTGGCGGCATGCCCAACATTGTGAGCGCCTCCAAGCCAAAGTCGCTGGCGTCCACGTCCGGCGTCTCGTTTGCGCGCGTCGTCTTTGCTGCCGTGCAGCACTCCGTGTCTGACGGGCCGGGCACCGCTTCCCAGACGGCCGCCGCGCCCAGCGCCACCGGTTCCAGCGCCACCGCGCCCGGCGCCACCACGTCCATGCGTGACTCGTTCTTCGGCCTGCACACGAAACCATCCATCCGGCCAGCGCCCTTTCCGTCCAAAGCCGTGGCGGCGCAGCTGGTGAATCTCTACTTTGAGCACGCCAACCCGCAGATCCCTATCCTGCACCGCGTCGACTTTATGAACACCTTCGAGCGCGCCTATGCGCCCGAGCCGGTCCGAGGCCCGCGGGAGCTGTATTTGCTCAACATGGTGTTTGCCATTGGCGGCGGCGTGATTGTCGGCGAGCCTGTCAAGCCGCAGACCCAGGCGGGGTCAGGGCAGCAATCGCCGGCAGATGCATCGTCATTGCCACCGTCTCAGGGTAGTGGTAGCCCGGCGCAGCCCGAGGAATACCATGCCAGCGCCATTGTCCATCTGGAGGCTTGCT
Source organism: Chalaropsis ovoidea (assembly GCA_038407185.1). Lineage (NCBI taxonomy): Eukaryota > Fungi > Ascomycota > Sordariomycetes > Microascales > Ceratocystidaceae > Chalaropsis > Chalaropsis ovoidea. The sequence continues at coordinate 14,621 of JAXHKQ010000277.1, read as the reverse complement.
TGGGTAGCAGCACCGGCAGTCTGGATGTGCTGCAGGCTGTCTTGCTCCTGGCCAACTTCTCGCTGCTGCGGCCAGTGCCACCCGGTCTTTGGTAAGTCTGCGGCGGGCGAGGGAAGGAGACCATTGGGCGTCGCTTCTGTGCTTCTCATACTAACGTCTATCCATATAGGTATATTGTTGGCGTTGCCGTTAGGTTAGCCGTTGACCTTGGCCTGCACTACGAAGATGGCACCACTGATCTTGATTCGCAAACCCTGGCTGACGCTGCCTATGACAGAGCCTCGGCGGGGCCAGAAAACTCCAGTGGCCGCGGAGGTGGCGGCCGCGGCGGCCGCGGGAGGCGCATGTACATCCGCGATATGCGGCGGCGGCTGTGGTGGTGTACGTATTCTCTTGACCGCCTGGTGAGCACATGTGTAGGCCGGCCTTTTGGCGTCAGCGACTTGCTCATCACCACCGAGTTCCCATCGTCTCTCGACGACGTGTACATAACACCCGAGGGCTTCAAGGAGCCCCCGGACGCCTGCCCCGAGCCCAGCTACAAGCACGTCTCGCTGCACTACCTGAAACTGCGGCTGCTGCAGTCCGAGATCCTGCAGGTGCTGCAGTTCAACCAGACCCGCGTCGCGCGCGAGAACGGCCAGAATATGCACAACAGCGCAATCCAGAGCCACCTCGTGTCTCCGTTCCTTGCGCGCTTCGACTCTTTCCGGTCCTGGCGTATCGATATCGATCGCCGGCTGTACCAGTGGCGGGCGTCGGCGCCAACGCGCGACGCAACAGGCGTTGCCTTCTCCACCGAGTTTCTGGAACTCAACTATTGGCAGGCCATCATCCTGCTGTACCGCCAGAGTCTGAGTGTCCCGGCTCTCTTTGAGGGCGAGTATAACCCGTCGCGGGAGGTCGACAGTCCCACCAACTTCCAGGCCGAAGCTGTAGAGGACGAGGACCGCGTGTATCTCAAGGTTGCGGAGGCTGGCCAGAAGATTCTCAGAATCTACCGCCAGCTGCATCTCGATAGTCTTGTTAGCTACACCTATCTATCAACGCACCACCTCTTCATGGCTGGCGTTTCGTACCTGTACGCTATCTGGCACTCGCCGGTTGTGAGAAGCCGCCTGGTAAGCTTTTATATTGTGCTCCGGACAAGCCCACGCACGCACCCTGTTTCACTCTGCTAACTATCTGCACCCAAGACCATGGACGAGGTGGACTTTACCGTTCTGGCCGCCAAGTCCGTCTTCACCGACATGATGGACAAATGCCCGCCGGCGGAAACCTGCCGCGACGCCTTTGCCCGGACCGCCAAGGCCACCATCAAAATGGTCAACTCGCACGGCGGCTTTGGCACGCCGCCGGCCAAACGACCGCGCCGCTCGCGCGCCGCGCGCGACTGGCACTCTGCCACCGGCGACGACACGGCGTCGCTCAACTCACTGCACACCAGCCAGCCGTCGGCCACAGGCTTCCACTTCGACATGGGCATGTCCGACGCCCTCTCGTCGCCGTCGCTGTCGACCGCCGCCGCCGGCGACCTGGCCGACGCCTCGCCACAGCAGCAGTTCTGCCGACCGCGCGCTGCCGCCGCCGCCGCCTTTGATATTGATGCCATGAACAACATCATGACTGCTACGACAGCAGCGAGTCCGCCGGCCGCGACCGCTGCTGCCGCTGCCATGCATGACCACCAGGTAGCACCGCCGCCGCCTCCTCCACCGTTCATGTCCCCCCAGCAGCAGCAGCAGCAGCAGCAGATGGGCCAGACCATGGACTACTCGAACGCGCTGGACATGGACTTTTTGAGCTCCCTTGCCGGCACCGGGGCTGACATGGCCCACGCAGACCAGCCGCCGATCGACCTCGGCTTTGGCCTGAACTGGGACGGGCTACACCACGACTTTGGCACGGGCCAGCAGGTCAACATATTCGACAATTTCTTCTTTGGCGGCCAGAATGCTGGTCCCACGTAGGGGGGAGGGGCTCTGCAGCCGGGTATATCACGTGACGTGGACATGCATACATGACGGTGGCACACGCACACGCACAATATAGCTGGCCTGTACATACACGGACGTTGATGGTGACAGGTCGCACACGCTACTTTAGCCAGACTGGGTATATTGAATCAGAAAAAAACATTGCAAACAATTGTAGTCCCCCTTTCAGCCTCAGCACATCTGTTGCCTATATTACCTCTTTCATAATATGTGACGAGCCCCGAAGCGAGGAGGACGGGGTGGCCCGCGTCTATTTAGCTCCCTTGCCCTTGGCTTCGGTCTCGCCCAGCTCCTTGATGACGATGGAGACCTGGCCAGCGGCGACATAGTCTTCCTGGCCATCCTGGAAGCCGGGGCACACGGCGACGGCCATGTGCTTGCCGTCGTTGGCAAAGGCGACGGCGGCGACGTTGTTGGCGAACTTGGGGTACTGGCGCATTCTGCGCTTGGCCTCGGCGTCCCACAGCGCGACGTTGCCGTCGCCGCCCGCCGAGGCAAAGGTGCCGTAGATGGGGTGGAAGGCCAGGGCGTTGACGGGGTAGACTATGTCGCCGCCGCCGTCGGACTCGGGCGCGGGCTGGCGGTGGCACTTGAAGGCGTACTTGCGGGCCTGTGACTCGGCCGAGTCGTCGAACCACTCGACCGACACGCGGCCCTCGATGCTGGAGGTTGCGTAGCCGGCGTCGTTGGGCATGCAGGCGACGGCGCGTGTGAGGAACTTGAGCGACGATTCGCGCTGTTGCCACGGCACGATGGTGATGGGCGACGAGTCGTTGGCTGCAAAGGTCTCGGCCACGGTGGACAGGTCGTAGATGCTGACGAGACGGGAGGTCATGGCGACGACCACCTTGGTTGGGCTGATGGAGAGGGCGTGGGGCTTGCCGGGCAAGGACACGGAGATGGGGGCGGAGGCGGGATTTTTGACGTCATGGAAGTGGAGGGTTTGGTCCCAGGATGCAGAGACGAGGATAGCTGTAGAGGGTAGATGGTGTTAGAGGGGGGAGGGCCGTGGCTGTGGGTGGCCGGGGGGACCGAATCAATGGGCTGACGTACAAAACTCGTGCGAATATGCGACAGAGCGCACTGCTGCGCCGTGTGTGCTGACAACGGACTGCTCGCCAGTTGCCAAGTCCAATCTGCAGATGCCGCATTAGTCTGAAGAGCGTGGGCAGCGGACGGGGAGGAGGAGTGCGCCAGAAGCTGGGGTCCCGGGGTCCCGGGGTCTCGGGGTCTCGGATCTCGGGGTCTCCAGCTCGTCGGCTCTATCTTACCTCAGCACGCGCCAGTCCAGCCCAGCACTAAACGCTTCATTGTCGTCCTTGCCGAAACACACCCACAGCACCGGGGCGCGATGCTCGAACTTGCGCAGCAGCGTGCCGCACTTTTGGCCGGCTTCGTTCTCGGCGTGGATATCGTAGACGTAGACGTTGCGGTCCCACGACGAGGCGAGCAGACGCGTGGGCGCGCCGGGCGCAAAGGCCAGCGCCGAGATGGCGTCGGTCGGCGGCGCTGCGAGGTCGTACTGTGCTGCTGAGCGGGCGCGGAGGGGGGAAGACGTTAGCAAAGACGGACCGGCGGCAGTTGCGGGGCGGGGCGGGGCGGGGCTGAAGGGACGGGGACGGATTGCCGGATACGCACATGGGGCCATTGTCGCTGGCGGGTGTCAACGGTGTGAGGCGGAAGTCTCAAAAAAAGATATCGATAGGATGCGATCAAGGCTCGCAAGCAGGCGGCGGATTGACAACAGGGTCAATCTGGGCTGTGGCGCAGAACCCAAAACGCCACACCCGGCAGCAATTTGACGGCACGTGTGGCGTCGAAACTCAGCCGCAGTTCAGCCGCAGTTCAGCCGGCCGCTCTTGCAGCTCAGCTTGCCAAAGCCACCAAAAACCTCGACCCCACCAACGAACAGGAAAAGCAGTCCCAAAAATTGTGACTCTTATCCCGAGCAGCAATTAGCAAGCAGCAGTTCTTTCTTTTTCCCTCTCTCACCAAGAAAAAAAACACAACCCCCACCGCATTTCTCCCCGGACCGCCTCAGCCTTGTCTCTGCTTCCTCCGGCCCTTGCGACGCGCGACACGCCCTCCGTTTCTAGTGACGACCTTTTTTTTTTTCTTGCTCTTTCTCTGCCCTGTGACGCACGCACGCACGCACGCACGCACGATTCGATTCGATATTGCCCAGCATGTCTCTAACACAATGCCGCTTCTACGAGGAGAAGTAGTATGTACACCCCTTCTGCCTGCACTGGTGGGGCGCTGCTGTGCTGTGCTGTCATGTTGATGGGCCGGCGACGGAGAGCCTGGATGGGCCCTCCGCCTCGGCCCCGCCGCCGTCACATGAATCCTATGCTGACCACCATCTCCTCCCTCTTAGTCCCGAAGTGGATAGCTTCGTCATGGTCAACGTCAAGCAGATCGCCGAGATGGGAGCCTACGTCAAGCTCCTCGAATACGACAACATCGACGGCATGATCCTGCTCAGCGAGCTGTCCAGACGGCGTATCAGAAGTATCCAGAAGCTCATCCGTGTCGGTCGCAACGAGGTCGTCGTTGTGCTCAGAGTAGACAAGGAGAAGGGCTACATCGATCTGTCCAAACGCCGTGTCTCTGCCGAGGACATCGTCAAGTGCGAGGAGCGCTACAACAAGAGCAAGATGGTCCACTCCATCATGCGACACGTCGCTGAGAAGACCAACGTACCGATTCTGGAGCTGTACGAGACCATTGCGTGGCCCCTGAACCGCAAGTACGGCCATGCGATTGATGCCTTTAAGATCTCCATTACGTACGTCCCACCTAATCAATCAATACACCCAATCAATACATGCCGCCCCGGCCCCTCCTTTTTTTGGCCCGCAAAAGCTAACCCCACCTCCCCCCCTCCCCCTAGCAACCCCGAGGTCTGGAGCGACATCACCTTCACCAACGCTGTCGTCACCGAGGAGCTCAAGTCGTACATCAGCAAGCGCCTGACTCCCGCCCCCACCAAGATCCGTGCCGACATCGAGGTCACCTGCTTCGGCTACGACGGCATTGACGCAGTCAAGGACGCCCTGCGCACTGCCGAGGCCCGCAACACCGAGGACACGCAGGTCAAGGTCAAGCTGGTCTCGCCGCCCCTGTACGTGCTGACCAGCACCTGCCTGGACAAGGCCGTCGGCATCACCCGCCTGGAGGAGGCCATCGTCGATGTGCGGAAGAAGATTGAGGAGAGCGGCGGCCACCTGGTCGTCAAGATGGAGCCCAAGGCCGTCACCGAGAGCGACGACGCCGAGCTCCAGGCGCTCATGGAGAAGCGCGAGCGCGAGAACGCCGAGGTCAGCGGCGACGAGAGTGTCAGTGACAGCGACGACCTTCCCGACATGTAAAACGGACATTTCTTTTCTCTCTCTCTCTCCCTCCTGTTTATGTCTGACTTTCCTGCCTCTTTCTTTTCCTCCTTCTCTGAATCACACGCCCTTCTTCCCCCTCGTTTCTCTAGCGGTTCTTTTCGTGTAGTCACGCCACTCCCTTGAACGTCAAAAAAGTCTTCCAGTCGTCCACCCAAAAATTACGTACATGAACTCTTTTTTTTTTCTTTTTTTTCTTTTTCATTTCTGTCCCTCCCCCTATATATTTCCGGGTATTGTCATGATGATGGGTAGAGAAGGCGGGGACACGGGGATATAGAGGAGGTGGGCTGGCCAAGAGCCCGGGCCCAGAGCTCAGTGGTCTCTTTGCCGTGTATCTGGTGCGGGAGGGGAAGCCCGCCCCTTTCCTTTGTTCCTTTTCTTTTTCTTCGGTCAAAATGAGGTAGATGGATATTAATATAGATTGGAAGATCAGTTCAAGCTGAAACCGGGCACAGTATGCTGCGTGTGTACTTGGGCCTGGAATGCACTCTGCCGGCTTGTCCTCACGAGATGATGTCGGTGATTGTGGTGGTACAGACGCCCCACTAATATTATACCCGCTTATCGATAAGCACATGGTGATTTGGGTGGTCATGAAACACCAGATGAGGTCTTGACTTTGCAGTAACACAAACGCCAAACGACGATATCAGCGAGGCTGCGGTTTAGAGGCTATTTTATCTGCTGTGTCATATATTTCGACTATCCGCCATCAGCCTGTACCATGGCATCGGCCGGCTCTCAGTGGGGCTGCAGGCTGCTGCACCCCGTGGCGCTGTCGCTGTGGACGCTCGGCTGGGTGCCGGTGATTGCCTGCTTCCAGACCCACGTAGCGTCGGTGACCAAGATCAGCGGCGCCTCCATGTATCCGTTTTTCAACCCGGCCAAGGACGCGTCGCTGGTCTCGGACCGCGTCGTCAACTGGAAGTACAACGTGTCGCGCCGGCTGGAGAAGGGCATGGTTGTGATATTCCGGTAAGTGCGGGGGCCGGGGATAAGCACCCCGGCAGTCAATGGCCCCGGCAGTCGTTGACCCCGGCAGTCGTTGACCCCGGCAGTCAATGTATCTACACGCTCCACCCTCTAACACGCCTGCCTACAGGTCACCGGTCAACCCAGAGCGCATCGTCGTCAAACGCATCGTCGGCGTAGAGTCGGATCTGGTGGTCACCAAGACGCCGTATGCGTTCCCCTTCACGGTGGTCCCCGCCGGGCACGTCTGGGTCGAGGGAGACAACAGCGGAAACTCGCGTGACAGCAACGTATACGGGCCCATCTCCACGCGGCTGATTGAGGGCACGGCCGAGTACATAGTGTGGCCGCCGAGTCGGATAGGACGGGTCAAGTGGCAGGACTGGAAGCCGGAGGGGTAGGGAGGTGAAGGTCTCGTAACCCTTATCTAACCCACGGATTAGTCATCCACTATCTACACCATTTTTTTCCACAGAGACTTCACGACTCAATCTTGTGGCCGCAGACTTGTTTGGCCACATTTCGTGGCTTGTAGTGGACAAAAACGAGAGTAGGAAAAGCGTGCGTAAATTATACAGATTGCAGGAATTTTCACTATTTTTTATTTTATTTTTTTCTGACCTGAAAGCTGGCTTTTTGCTGCTTCAAAGTTTCCCTCCTTTTTTACGCCTATTTTTCATCCGTTTTTTTTCGCTTTATTTTCATCGCTTTTATTCCCATTTTTTCTCTTTTTCTCTTTCTCTCTTTATCTTCATTCTTCCATCCAGACTTTTCTTTTGCTTCTCTTTTTTTTTTTTTTTTTTTTTTTGGGGCGGTTTTCCTTTTTTTTAAAGCGGCATTCTATAAACTCGGACTATTTTTTTTCTCTTCGCTTCTCTTCTCGGCCTTTATCGGCACGACTTTCGTTTTCCTGCGTTGCGGCCCGCCGACGCCGAGTTTTTACCTCGATAATTCTTTTCTTTGTCATCCCGGGCGTCTTTGACAGGCTCCGATAGGCCATTGAGAAGGCTCCGATCGGTCATCGCTTCACGGAAGAGCCTCACGCAATCCGACCGACCGACCGGCCGACCGACTGGCTGACCAATCGCCGCTCCGCCCAAGACAAGAGAGAAGAGCCTGCATAGCGACGAACCTCCAACTGGCGATATCCGAGCCTCTTTGCAGAGGGGCACTTCCTTCTTTCGTTCGTGCTCTCTGGCTCTGTCTCGCTTTGCCTGCTGTGACTGGCTGGCTGGCTGTGCTGCTGTGAGGGACCGCGTACGACACTGACACTGCACTGCTGTGTCCATTGAGGCAGTCTCTCATCTTGCCTGTCTGCTGCGAGCGCCGTCTATAGAGCGCAATTGATCACGGTGCCGGGCGATCGGATCGGACGTGGCAGCAAGCATTAGAACAGTTACGGCGACGGCGACGACCACGACAAGCATCCGCCCGCGGCGTCCAACACACACACACACACACACACACACACCCACACATGTTTTCAACAGATCCAAGGCCTGAGCCACAACTGCCCATGACCGCACCCTCAAGTACCCCCCACAATGCCAAGGACCCCCGGCAAAAACACGGCAGTGGCAGCCAGGAAGAGGACGAGGGCCGCCCGCCATATCTTCATGTGAGTCTTGCCCCGCCCTGAACATGCATTGACAATGCCAGTTCACTTATCGTCAAAGAGTGCCCGCCACTAACCTGCAACCTCCCCGCGTCTAGGCCATGCTTGCCGGTGGTCTCGGCGGCTCAACTGGAGACTTGCTCATGCATTCTCTCGACACGGTCAAAACACGACAGCAGGGCGATCCCAACTTCCCTCCCAAGTACAAGTCCATTGGCTCCTCATACTACACCATCTGGAAACAGGAGGGCCTCCGCCGCGGCCTGTACGGCGGCTGGCAGGCGGCCATGATGGGGTCGTTCCCCAGCACCGTTCTCTTTTTCGGGTCCTACGAGTACAGCAAGCGGCTTCTCATCGACTGCGGCATGCAGCAGCACGTGTCCTATCTCACTGCCGGCTTCATCGGCGACTTTGCCGCGTCCATCGTCTACGTGCCCTCCGAGGTCCTCAAAACCCGCCTCCAGCTGCAGGGCCGCCACAACAACCCCTACTTTGCCTCGGGCTACAACTACCGCGGCACCGTCGATGCCGCCCGCACCATTGTGCGCCAGGAGGGCTTCTCGGCCCTGTTCCACGGCTTCCGCGCCACGCTGACCCGCGACCTGCCCTACTCGGCTCTGCAGTTCATGTTCTGGGAGCAGTTCAGTGCCTGGGCCAAGCAGTACAAGCAGAGCCGCGACATTGGCGCGCCGTTGGAGATGATGACGGGTGCGTCTGCCGGCGGCCTGGCGGGATTCTTGACCACGCCGCTGGATGTGGTCAAGACTCGCTTGCAAACGCAGGTGGCGGCTACGTCTGAACCAGCCGCTGCCGCTGCCGCTGCCGCTGCTGCTGCCTCCACCGCCACCTCCACCGCCACCGGCCCGTCACCAACACAGAAGCGGGGAATCGCCATGTCGTCGCCCTCGGCACATACGCCAAAGCCGGGCGCTTTGAATCTAGACACGTCGTCAGCCATCAGGGGCATGCGGGCTATCTACCGCGTCGAGGGCATCGCCGGGCTGTTCCGCGGCGTCGGCCCCAGAACCATGTGGACGTTTGTGCAGAGCGGCACCATGCTGTTCCTGTACCAGCGGCTGCTGCGCCAGCTAGAAGTTTACATGCCCATGGACGACGAGAAGCAGCTGTAGATGGGGAGCCGTGGGCGGGCTGGCAGGACAAGACAAGACAAGACAAGACAATACGGGCGCGCTCTCCTGCGTCTGCGTTTGCTGCTTGGCTTTGCCTGCTGCTTCTACCCCGCGCTTACTGCCGTCTCCTCTGCTCTCCTCGCCTCTCCAAGCTCCGGCTCCGGCTCCGGCCTCGGTGTCCAATCTACGCCTCGGTCCTGCTGCTGCTGGTGCTGCGGAGCTGCTCTGTCGGCATGTGTGTATCATATCTGTACCTACCCTTTCTTTCGTCATGTTATCACGTGTGTTTCTGTTGTTGCCGGGCTTCCTTGTGTGCGTTTTTTTTTTGTTTGTTGCTTTTTCCCACATGATGGGCGTGTCCCATGTGTCCATCATGTGTTTTGTCTCCCTGTTTGTTTCTGTGCAGGTGTGTATGATTAGACTTGGTGGTTATATCTGGAGGGGGACGGAGGGGGGGACGGAGTTGCTTGCGTGCTGGATTTAACTAGATAAAAAGGGAACTTGGGCTTTCTGGTGGTGTGGAAAAGGGAAAAAAAATAGATCTGCTGACCGGGGAGATAATTGATACCTTGGAGAGGCTTTGTTGATTGTCGAGTACTGATCAGAACGGGGACGTGGTGATTACACGATGGCGGGGGTTTCATGTTGCGGGTTAACCCTGTGCATGTGATATTAACCCTTCTGTAGCGTAACCCTCTGCATGTGATATTAACCCTTCTGTGGTGTAACCCTTTGTACTTTGATAACCCTAACCAACGCCCTGGCTATAGCTCCAAATATCACCCACAGAAAAAGTGTTCCAGCTTCAACCTCACTCAACCCAGTGACGACAAAGCCACCCTCAGCAACCCCGCACATTCCCGCTCACTTGCTGTCTGCATCCAAGCGTCCAGAATGCCGTCTGATCGAGGAACGCCGTCGCGTGAAACGACGCCTAGCGCAACCACAGCCTCGGCCAATCATGCCGCCGTTCCCACAGCCACAGCCTCCTCCTCGGTTCTCGCGACGCCGACGACAACGACGACGACGCTCCCCATGAGCCAAAAGCGCACGCTGGACGACGTGCACGCGCCATTGATACCATCGCCGCTGAATCCCGACAGCAGCAGCAGCAGCAGCGCCAGCGCCAGCAAGGTGCGGGCGGCGGCCGACGAGGCGACGGGCAGGCCGGTGCGGGCGGCAGCCAAGAAGGAGCCGGTGGCCAGGAAGCGCGATGCCGCCAGGGCCGGCGGCGCGCTGGACCCGGCGGCGGCCAGCGGGCCGGCTAGCGACGTGTGTCCGGCGCGCTACAAGCTGGCGCCGCCCAAGACGGGCGACTTTGTCGAGGCCAAGGCCACGGCCATGGTGCCGAAGCATGACATCACGGCGCCCGACGGCGCTGTGATTGAGTTTTGCGATGCTACAGACCAGTGAGTGGGTTCGCCGAGTTTTACGCTCCTTCAGCTCCGGCCGGCCGGCGCTTCGTGTGGCCGGGCAGTGCTGGTGTTTCCGTGTGTGGCCAGACAGGTGCTAATCTTTCTTCTCCTTTTCTCTGGCACAGTGTCTTCAACAAGCGCGGCTACCACTACTCGCGCTGCATCGCCGATCCGCTCTTCCCCTCGTCGCATTACTACCACCACACCGAGGCGCCTCCGTACGGGCCGCGCATGAGCATCGAAGACTCGGCCATGCACATCTACTTTGACCGCAGCTGCCGCCACGTCACTACTGACAAGGGCTTCCGCATGGCCAAGGCCAACATGGCCATCCGCGAAGGCCGCTGGTACTGGGAGGTGCGCGTGACCAAGGGCATCTCACGGCGCGCCAAGAAGGACAAGGATAAGGAAAGGGACAAGAACAAGGACGTCGGCGGGCCGCACGTGCGCGTCGGCTTTGCCCGGCGGGAGGCCTCGCTGGACGCGCCGGTCGGCTTCGACGCCTACAGCTACGGCATCAGGGACAAGGAGGGCCACAAGGTGCACATGTCACGGCCAAAGCCGTTCTTTGCGCCGGGCGAGGACATTGAAGAGGGCGACGTGCTGGGCCTGGAGATCTACCTGCCGACAGAAAACCTGCAGCGCAAGGTGTTGGCAGGCCAATACAACCCCGCCGTGGACAGCGACGCGGCGCCGGCGGCCGGCAGCGCCGAGAGCGCCGAGGCGCCCAACATTGTGCGCGATCGCATCCCCATCAGGTTCAAGTCGCACCTGTACTTTGAGCAGATTGACTACTACTCGACGCGCGAGCTGGAAGACTTGATGAACCCGGCGCCCACCGGCAGCATCAAGGCTGGCGCCCCGGGAACCACGCCCATGTCGTCAGCCGCGGAGCTGCCGAACCCCAACCACCCGCAGCCCGCGCTGCGCACACTGCCCGGGTCGTACATCAAGGTGTACAAGAACGGCAAGCCCATGGGCACGGCGTTCGAAGACCTGCTGTGCTTCCTGCCGCCGGCGTCCAAGCCCCTGCCGCAGGCCGGCGTCCGCGAGGGCCTGGACGACGGCACGCTGGGCTACTACCCGGCCGTCAGCGTCTTCCGCATGGGCTCGGCCGAGACCAACTTTGGGCCCAGCTTCTGGTTCCCGCCCGACGGCTACAGCGAGCCGCCGCAGGCCGCCGCCGCCGCCGGTGCGCCGCGCTGGAGGACGAGGGCCGAGACGCTCAAGGTGCTGCGCCCGTTGTCCGAGAGGCTGGCCGAGCAGATAATTGAGGATACTGTGTACGATATGGTCGACGAGGTCGACTTTTGGCTGCAGGACGGCGGAGGCCCGAGGGGAGGGACGGGCAAGGTTGAGATGGTGGCGGAGGAGGGCGCGGCGGATAGTGAGGAGATTAAGGAGCTGGTGCAGGATGACTGAGGGGGGGTGGAGAGACGGCGGCCTGGGTGTGCATGGACGGCCGCTGGGGGGTGCATAGACGGCCGCCCGCTGTAGGAGGAGGACAGCGTGCTCTAGGAAGAGGGGTGCATAGACGACCGTCTCCAACATCAAGTCACGTGTCACGTGCCACCTCCAATTGCCGAGGTCCCACCAGGGTTAGCCACATCCTTAGGGTTTCCAGAAGCTAAACAACAGGGATAAGGACCAAGGCCGCATCTGCTTTGCCGAGAGCTTTTGGAGCTTCTCTTTCTTCGTCTTTTAGAAACTGTGCGCTTTATTCTCTCAGACTTTTTTTTTTTTGCACTCCTTCCTGGCTTTACCTTCCAGTGCCTGATTCTCTTACAACACACGCGTCTATTCTTCCACACTATTTCCGTCCCGATGGCTACGCCGATGCTCGAGTTCCGCACGCCGGGCTTCAACCCGTACGCCGTGCGCTACTCGCCGTACATTGACTCGCGCGTGGCCGTGGCGTCGTCGGCCAATTTCGGCATTGTGGGAAACGGCAAGCTGTTTGTGCTGGGCCTGGGGCCGCAGGGAATTGCGTTGGAGCGAGCGTGAGTGATCGAGCGAGCAGGCCCTCCGAGGCTCCCGGCGGCGGGGCCGGCCGTCTTTTCCGTTTCGCGTGGTGTATGCTAACGCCGTGTGCCGTGGGTGTCCGGGCGGGCGGCCGTGCAGGTTCGATACCAACGATGCGCAGTACGATGTTGCGTTTTCCGAAATCAACGAGAACCAGCTGGTGGTGGCGTGTGGCGACGGGTCTATCAAGCTGTTTGACACGACGGCGGGCGACTTTCCCGTCATGAGCTTCAACGAGCACAATAGAGAGGCGCTTTCGGTGGCGTGGAATCCGATATCGAGGGACAGCTTTGCGTCGAGTTCGTGGGACGGCACGGTGAAGTTGGTGAGTGCAGGGTGGGGCCTGGCCGAGGGGCCGGCCGCGGTCCGGTGACATCTCCGTACATGCCTACTAACATCTCCCAGTGGTCTCCAACCAGAAACTTTGCTCTACGAACGCTCCCCATTGGCAGCTGCACATACGGTGTTTCCTTTTGCCCGTCGAACCCCTCCGTCATCTCGGCCGTGTCGTCGGATTCGAACCTGCGCATATTCGACCTCCGAACGCCCGTCTCAGCCAAGTACCACCTGGCGGCCATGATCCCCATCATGTCCAAGCCGGCCGGCGAGCCACAGGCGCCGGCCGAGGTGCTGTGCCACGACTGGAACAAGTACGACCACAACGTCATCGCCACGGGCAGCTCGGACGCGTACGTGCGCACGCAGGACATCCGCAACCCGGCGGGCGGCGCGCTGTCGCTGATGAAGGGCCACGGCTATGCCGTGCGCAGGCTGGCGTGGAGCCCGCACGTGAGCGACGTCCTGATTAGCGCGTCGTACGACATGACGGTGCGGCTGTGGAACGATGCGTCCAAGCTGGGCGCGCCGGGGCCGGGGGCAGGGCCGGGGGCAGGGCCGGGGGCAGGGCCGGGGGCAGGGCCGGGCCGCATGGGCCAGCAGCTGGGGTTGATGAACCGCCACAGCGAGTTTGTGACGGGCGTCGACTGGTGCTTGTTTGGCGCCGGCGGGTGGGTTGCGTCGGCGGGGTGGGACGAGCGGGTGTTGCTGTGGGATGCCAACGTGTTGGTGTCGGGGGGGCGGAGGTGAGGAGGGGTGGTGGCAGGCCGGAGTGGCAGTTGACGGCGGCTAGCCAGACCACACTACCACGGTGTTGTTGTCCCCCGCTGTTGTCCCGCCGCCATGACAACCACCGCCGGCCCCACTCATCAGATGCCCGCCAACCAAAGCTTATCGCCCGGCTTATCACTCGCTTATCGGCTTATCGCCCCGCTTATGTCAGCGGGGTTCACCGATAGGCTCCAGAAAATTTAGAGCAGCCAATTATGAGCTTTTGCTACACCAAAAAAAAAAGACGGCAAAATTTAGCACAAGCTTGCAGACTTTTCACGGACTTTTTTTTTTCTCTTTTTTTTTTCTCTTCTTTTTTTAAGAAGACGAAGGCGAAGAAAGAAAATTTTTTGTTTCCTCATCCGCATCGCCATTTTTTTATTTGTTTTTTATTTGAGGCTTAATTTCTTCTTTTCTTTTTTGTCACCTTCGCTTTGGCTGTACGACGAGATTTTATACAGGCTGCGGTGCTGCTTTAATAACGTTGAAGAGATCAAGACTCTAAGAACACACCAAGAAGACCTCACGAAGACTCCAAGAAGACACACACACACACACACACATCATGTTCCGTCAAGGAATCCGCACCTGTGGCGCGCCGCTGCGTCAGGTTGCCGCCGCCCGCGCCGCCTTCAGCGCTGCCGCCGCCCCGGCCTCCTCCCTGCTGGCCCGCCGCGCCGCCCTGCTCGCCGTCAAACCGTCCGCCTCGTCGCTGAGCCGCTCGCTGCAGCAGTTCCGCTTCATGGCCACCGAGGCCGTTGCCGAGTCTGAGGCTGCCGCCGCCGCCGCCGCCGAGGCCAAGCCCGAAGAAGAGGCCACCCTCTTTGCCGACATTGGCAAGAGCGGCCTCGTCCACCCCACCATCATCCGCACCGTTGTCAGCGGCATGGGCTACGAGAAGATGTCCGAGGTGCAGGCCCGCACCATCCGGCCGGCACTTGAGGGCAAGGATCTGTAAGTGTACTTCT
>JAXHKQ010000276.1:0-28528 GCA_038407185.1 Chalaropsis ovoidea | reverse complement strand
CCCCCCCCCCCCCCCTCAGGTATCAAGAAGCGTGGCCATAAACTACTAGATTACGATGCTCTGCGCGCCAAGGTCAAGAAGCTGGCCGACAAGCCCGACAAGGATGTGACAAAGCTTCCTCGTGCCGAAAAGGAAATGGAGATGGCCAAAGCCACATATGAACAGCTCAATGAACAGCTCAGCACCGAGCTACCGCAGCTGATTGACCTTCGCGTGCCGTACCTCGACCCCAGCTTTGAAGCCCTCGTCAAGATTCAACTACGCTTCTGCGCCGAGGCGTACTCGCGCATGGCCCAGGTTCAACAGTATCTGGACCCCGAAACAAGAGATCTCTATGCCTCGGGTCAGCTCGATGATCGTGTCGAACAAGTGCTGCAGGAGATTCGCGAGCTGAGCATCAGCGGGACGGTCTAGAGGGAGGGAGAAAAACGACGCCATCACTGTCTTGGCTTGCTTTTCTTTCTCTTTTTTTTTCTTGCTGGCATCGTTGCTTGATAGCTTTCCCGCTTCATGTGTGATGTCACTCACATTGTTTCCTGTTTACAAACTACAGCATGTAAGAAGGAGGCGTACTCTTGCAGCTATTGTTCCCCCTTGGGTTTGGATACAGAATGTGTTTCAGTTCGTGCCTCTACTCGGACTTGTTTTGTTTCGTTCGCCTCCACATTCCATCTTCTCTTTCTTTTCTTTTCC
This sequence comes from Chalaropsis ovoidea, assembly GCA_038407185.1. Classification (NCBI taxonomy): domain Eukaryota; kingdom Fungi; phylum Ascomycota; class Sordariomycetes; order Microascales; family Ceratocystidaceae; genus Chalaropsis; species Chalaropsis ovoidea. Next base: position 27,835 of record JAXHKQ010000276.1, on the reverse strand, counting down.
GTTTTCTTGAACTTGCTTGGATTCAGGCATGGGCGTCACGAGCGTTTAGGCTTTCTAGTATCTCATTCTTTCTCCGCTTCATCTCTATGCTTCTGTATCAAATCGAATATCTAGCAGCATCTCTTTTTGATTACCATTGTACTTTGTCATCGTCTAAATATAACGGCATATGAACGAAAACCTCTCATGTGTTTCCGCCTGCGTGGTTCTGCTTGTTGTGTTGTTTGGGGGAGGGTTTTGTTGGAGAATAAGTATATGATGTAGGTACGTTGACCTTCTACTGGATATGTTTTGTCCCAAATATCCCAGACTAGACACACAAAGTCTCAAAAATAAACAGGTTGTCCTCATGGTATCAAGCACGGCAGATAAAGTGTAAGCATAAAAGGACAGAGAGTATTGGTCAACTCTTCTTGGCTAGATACACAAGACCTTGCGCCTTCAGAAGACCTGTGAAAACAATGCTTATGCCTGCCGGCCAAACAACATTTGCACATCTATCTTGCGGCTACCATCATCAGGTTGCCCTTGAAACTGTGGCGGGTACTGTCCTGGATATTGTTCTTGGTACTGCTCCTGGAACTGAGGTTGGTACATGTGCGGCGGGTGTGGGTTCTGATGCTGGTACTGGTTGGAGGCATCGGATTGGGGTTGTAACTGTTGTGGCTGCTGCTGCTGCTGCTGTGACGAGACTTGGAAGCCAGGCACAGGGGCTGCTGCTGGCGCAGAAGCTGAAGATGCATTCTTGACTTCCATTACCAAGTCGCGAATTTTGTTCATAGAAGCAATGCGCTCGGCATCGTTTGCTGCGTGCACCCAGAGACCAACAGCATCATTCCCCGGCTCGTCCGTGAGCAGAATAAGATACTCTGACGTGACTTCTATATCGACAATGTTGCGAAAGCTGTATATGCGGTTCTCGGTGTTCTTGCGGTTCAAAATGAAAATGTAACCGTTCGGCTGGGCATTCGTTCCAGGGGCGCCGGATTGGCAGACGAAGAGGGGGCCGTCAATGTTGGTTCTCATCCACTCAGACTGCGCCGTGTTAAAGCCATAGACAACGGCGTTGGCATTGCAGTAGTTTATGTGGTTGACGTCAGGAAGGTAGTTGCGGATGACTTTGAGGTTGACTTCGGTGTTTGTGCGGTTGGCCAGCTTGGGGTTCGGAGTGGTATCAACCACATACGGAGCATCAGACTCATAGTCAGAAACTCTGTTTGCAGATGGGTTCCGCTTGTGTTTAGGGTAGCGACGAGGTGTTTGTTGGCTCATGATGGGTGGTGGAGAGCTTCCAAAGCTGAGGCAGGTCACGTCGCAAGGAGAGAGTATGGGTGATATGACGGAAATCTTGTGATCTGGGAGCCACGGTTGATGGAGCCGCAAGTCGGGACGATGGCTAGATGAGAGGCTACAAATTCTGTTAGGAAATCTTGGTCTTGATTCAGTAGCGAAGAGAGAAGAGAGGTAAAGACAGGGGCGTTACCAGCAAGGCCAAGTACAGCCAGTTAGGTTCCAGGTCGCAGAGAGCGGATTGGCCAGAGGGAGAGGAAGCTTATCGATAGCAGAGCTCCAAAGATGGCAGAAGAGAAGTATGAAGTCGATAAAAAGTCGCTCGTACAGTTTGCCAGGTCGACTCAGTGGATGTGCATGACGTTGGGCAGATAAAGTTTGGTTCGCAAGAATGACGCTTGATTTGATGGGCAACACGACCAGGGCATGAGTAACCCCACTGTTCTTATCTTATCGCAGCAATACAATACAGACCTAGCTTCCAGCTTAGTCTCGCCAGCCAACAATTATCACGACGTAGTGGTCTATAGCAAAGCTGTGGCGCTGAAGTTCTGTTTGAGATTCTATTTCGAAAGCTATGCAGGCCCTCATTTAGAGTCAAAGTTGGCAGCGTCTCCACCATCAAAGCAAGTTTCAGAATCCAGAGCCCAGATCTTACGGGATGGAAGCTCCCAGGGTTAAGGCCAGGGCTCGAACTAGGGTCAGCACACTCCCCACGTCCCACACTGTCAACAGGCCATCCTTCGGCGTCTTTTCCCACCTCACCTTCTCTCTTCTTGGTCCAACATCCAAATCAGGGCCTCATTCTTTACCAACCTTTTTTCTTCGCTCTTGCTATCTCATTGCATTGCCAGTATACTAGCTCTTCAGCTTTATTCTTCATCTCTCATCTCCCAAGCCAGGCCCATACTAGCTGGTTGGTTGGCTGGCATTTGTTTTCCTCTACCCTCCAATATTCCGCATTTCAAATAATGCGCATATATCCCTTTATCGTCGCCTTTTAGCTTCCCACCTTTGCTTAATTTATTCATCACCAGCTAGTGACATCTACCTATTACTGCGGCTCTTGGCTTCTATAATAGTGGACGCTCGCAAGTCACAGGCCAAAACCCTAGAGAGAAGATACCCGCATTGCGTTGCGCCCGCCGCCTTCTTCGTCTCTTTGTCGCCCATCTTCAACACACCCGCAATTCTCTCGCCGGCTGTCACCCGAGACTGGCGATTGTTCCTCATATGCGATCGGATCTTGCGATCGTGTAGATCGTCGCTTTGCTTTGATTACTGTTGCTCTACCAACTTCAACCCCGACCACCAACCACCTACTCCTCCCACAATGTCTTCCTCAAGTCAGTCAACACACACTGCGCCTACGATTCCCCCGCAATCCTTGAAACTCGACGGGTCCATGGAATCAGAGCCGGTCGAAATCTTTTCCGGCCCGACATCTCTAGCACGAGCCATCTACGCCCGGAAGCCCGAATATACCCGGCCACATCGCATCCGCGTCAAGATCGGCACATGGAACGTAGCTCAAAATCCTCCCTCGGCCAAGGACCTGCAAAAGTGGTTCTTTCAGCCTGCGATCGACGGCCTGCTTGAACAGCCGCCTTTACCGCACCGATCAAACACGGCAACCTCGTCAAACTCAAACTCGTTCAGACTCGAAGTGAACGCAAATGCGCCCCGTCAGCCATGCAAAACACGCATTGGTTTATATGTCCTGGGCCTCCAAGAGGCGACCTCTCCGAACCTTGGCCAGCGAATCATCAGCACTGAAGCCGTGGTTGAAGACTACTGGAGTGATGCGATAGCTGACGCCGTCCCGCCTGGGTATACCCGAATTGCCAGAGAGATCATGACCGGTGTCCTCCTTATCATATACGCCGCGACAGAAGTGGCTGACACCATTACTCATGTCAGCTGCGCACAAGTTGGCACCGGTATTCTGGGGTACATGGGAAACAAGGGAGGAGTGTCGGCTCGATTATTGCTTGGAGAAAGCACCCGGCTTGTCTTTACAAACTCGCATCTTGCCAGCGGAAGTGAGCCACAGTTTCTAGAGCGCCGGTGTTGGGATACCAGTCAAATAAAAACGCGCACCAGCTTCACACCCGTCTCCCTCCCGGGAGGACCCGATAGTGGTCCAGAGAAGCTGGGTGACGAGGACCTTGCCTTCTGGATGGGCGATCTCAACTTTCGGCTTGACGCTCCTGGCGATGATATCCGTGGCCTTTTTGCGCTTCACACCCAGGGCATGTACGGCGTACCAGAACTATCGACCCCCATCAGTATAGCTAGCTCCAGCAGTATCATGGAGCCCACCGACTCATATGACAGCGATGCCGACACTATTCATAGTACGAGATCGGCCAAGTTCCCTCATGTGTTTGACGAAGATGGCAACAGCTTGCCCGACCCCGAAGACTTTGTCCCTGACATTGATGATGATCCGTTGTCCCTCCAGACGACACTCAACTCACTTCTTCCACATGACCAGCTAAGTCAAGTCATGCGGTTAAAGAAGGCATTCCACGATGGTTGGCATGAAGGCCCAATATCGTTTATGCCCACCTATAAATACGACATCGGCTCTCGAGACGCATTCGATTCCAGTGAAAAGCAACGAGCCCCAAGCTGGTGCGACAGAGTATTATATCGAACGCGTTTTGACCTCCAACAACACCTCAAATCAGTCCAAGAAGAACAGGAGGTTCAGAAGCGTGACGAGGAACTGCAAGCTATTGGGGTAGCAAATGCTGCAGCAGAACTTGATGCCCTCTTCGAAAACGACCCCGAACCAGGCGATGCCCCGCCACCTACCAGTACGCCAGTCTGGGATTACGATGAATATGACGAAACAGAAGACGTCAACGCCCAGGACGAGACCCAAAGTCCCGCGCCACAAGATCGCATCAGACTAGAGCAATACTGGTCGGTGCAAGACATCAATTCATCAGATCACAAGCCTGTACTTGCATTGTTCACGGTGGATTACGATGCCGTTGTTCCCGATCTCAAAACCATGGTTCAGGCCGAGATTGCCCGTGATTTTGATCGGGCGGAAAACGAGGGCCGTCCTGATATTACCATTGTCGTCGACCATGGGGAAAATGTTGACTTCGGACCGGTTGAGATTTTCAAGCGTCACATAGAGACCCTTACTGTGGCCAACACTGGCCAGGTTCCAGCTAAATTTTCGTTTGTTGATAACTCTGCTGAAAAGAGCCACGCCCAGTGGCTCACGTCTTCGTTTGTGGCACTCGAAACAGCCACCGATGAGGAGCAAGCAGACATGGGGAGTACAGTGACGCTCCAGCCCGGAGAGACTGTGGGAATACAGCTGGAAGTCCTTGTTGAAGACTTGGGCCTGGTACGGGAACTCAACGCAGGCTCGGCTCATCTCGAAGACGTTCTCATTCTCAGAGTTGACGATGGCCGGGATCACTTTGTCCCAGTCTGTGGAAGCTGGCTTCCTTCATGCATCGGGCGCGCCTTGACAGAACTGATTCGCATTTCCGATGGGGGCATCAGAGAATTCATGGCTGCGGAGAAGCTTACTGGAAGTATTCCCCTCAATTATGAAGTCCGATGCTCGGCCCCCAAGGAGCTGTTCAAGCTGGTCGAGTCCCTCTTAACTTTGATTGAACGCGCCATTGCCGATGAGAGCATGCTAGAGGGCGCTGAAGTCCCCCGGGAAAGGTTTGGGTGGCCCTACGAAGAGAGCACATGGACTTTCACGGATCGCACACTCCGCATGGTACACAAGAGCTCTGTCATTGAGGCGTTGGATACCAATACTCCGGTGCTGGAAGCCATGCCACTTGAGCTCCCGGCTCTTTCCAGACTGGAGATTATAGCCGAGGTGCTCCTCCTACTTCTCCGGACCTTGGCCGATGGCATCATCACGGCAGCCCTGTGGACTACTATCCAGGAGCGTCTTCCTCAACTGTCATCCATCGCTGCCAGTTCGTCCCCCGTCAAGCAAGTTGAGGATGCCAAGACGGCTATCCTTGATGTGCTCTCAAACGACCCAGGACATAGCATATCCCTGGTCTTTTTGACGTCGACGCTTGGTAGAGTCTGCGCCGAACTGTCGCCAGTGACAAAGGCCGACCTTGAAGCAGCGACGCAGGTATCCACACCCACTGGGCTCACCTTTGCGCGATTCAGACGGAGCGTGACGTCATCAGCCACCGGCGGATCTCCAGCGGCTGTTATCAAGAGGAGGAATCGCATGCGCAAGGTATGCGAGCTGTTCACGCAGGCTATCTGTCGCATGCCCGTTGTTGTGAGCAATGATAGAGAGCGCAAGACCGGAATCTCACGTCAAGTAGGAATGCTGGAGCTGTTCATCCAGCGGCAAGCAGACGAGTGACGACGTGAGCGAGCTGTGGTGACGTCAGTGCCAAAAAGAAATGTACGAATCACATGCTGAATGAAATGGCGCTGTTATCCTGGCGCGCTTTATGACGATGGGACAATAGAAGCTTTAAAGTGGAATTATACTGGCCAATGCGTCTTGCCTTGTGCTTGACCGATTCAACTTGACATGAAGATTCCCCCAAGATATTTATAGTTGAGCAGGTTAATGAGGGATAAGTGGGGCAAACTCGAAATGGCCTTGGTTGCTTACTAATCACAGCCAAGCCAAGTCCGATCGGCCTCTGTGTGAATCTTGTGAGTCTCAATTTCAGCAAACACCAGTTGTTCTTCCTGTACACAGTCTCTGAGTGATAAATATGAATGTCCCAGCTGCTGCCAATGTTCTAGGCACACTGGGTGCGGTAAGGCACTTCTCTCCGCGCTGCATTCTGAGTCGCTGTACTAACAAATCTCTTTCCGCAGGTGTGCTGGTCAATCCAGGTATGATGATGCGATCGAAACCACGCCAGATCTAGACCAACTGCAAGAATACTGATGCCTTGGGTGCAGCTGATTCCCCAAATCGTCATCAACTACCGGCGCCACCATGCGACCGGACTACAGCCTGCAATGATGATGCTGTGGGCGTGGGCTGGCGTGCCGCTGGGCGTGTACAACATTGTCGAGGACTTTAATGTGGCACTCAAGATCCAGCCGCAGCTCTTGACGGCGCTGAGTCTCGTGACGTGGATCCAGTGTTTCTATTATCAGCGGGTAAGTGTTGGCAACAAGGGCGACAAGACAGATACAGCTGGCTTGGGTCTATAGGGCGACATCGAAGGGTAGAGAGAAGGCTGGTACCGCGTGCTAACAATTTGATGTTTTGCAGAACTGGTCTGTTTCCCGGTCACTTGCACTGGTCGTGCCGATTGCAGCACTGATGGGTGGCATTCAGGCCGGGCTCATAGTATCTCTGCGCATCGCCAAGGATCGCGGTATTGAATGGCCGTTGACTCTGATGGCAGTAGCCTCAGCAGTGCTTCTGGCACTGGGTGTCTTGAGTCACTATGTCGACATTTGGAGACATCGCACAGTGCGTGGCATCTCGTTTATTTTCGTGGGCATTGATGCAGCAGGCGATGTGTTTTCGCTGCTGTCGGTGCTCTTCCAGCCAAAGGTTGACGTCCTGGGCATCATCATCTACGCAAGCGAGTTCGTTCTATGGTGCGGCGTGTTTGCATGTGGCGGGTGGTATAACCTACGCCCATGGATCAAGGCCAAGCTGAGTGAACGGCGGATGAAGCAGAGGAATGGTGCGCCTGCGCCTGGTGGCTCGAGTGCAACATATTCTGGGACAACAGAGCGGGCAAGATCAAATGCAGTGGCGCTGCACGAGATGTCCTCATCGACGTCAGTGTTCACGACGCCTGGGGCAGCCATAGAGCTTCGCGAGAGACGTCATAGTCTGAGTATCCACAGCTTATGAGCTGCGAATGTTTCAGGGCACTGCTGCAGGCAGAACACAAAGCGGCGTCTCTGCATAGAACAATAACGCGCAGCGGGAATTAAATCGAAACAGCCAGAGTAAACAGAGCCATAGCGGCGGGGCCGACTACAGCGCATGCAAGCCATGCTTCACGCCACAATCCGAGTCAACCATAGACAAGAGAAGAAGAGAAGAGGGCAAGACCTCCTTATGCAGACACAACAGAGCCACGAGTTTCAGGCCCTATACGCAAAGGACTTGGGCGTTGATAGTGCATGCTAGACAACGTCTAGAAACTCGACCGACAGGCATAGCTGTAAGTCAAAGACATTGTTCGAAGGCCTTTATACAAGACATTCTAGCTTTTGATTTCCAGGGGCCATGTAGTACGTGTGTAAGCTCGAGGGCTTGACTGAGAAACATTGTTAGAATTTCATGAAATTGGCTTCTGCATGAATTCTATGAAACCTGTAGATGTTGCTGGAAGGGAAGCGCAAGTCGCTTGTATGTACTGTACCCTAACCCTAGCACATGGTATAAGAGAGGATTTTACTCCCTCCTCCTTCTCTGCTCAGCCCCTGGCATTGTTTCCCCTAGTTGCATTTGCCATCAAGTCTATTTGTTCTCTTCTTCCACAGCTTTTCTTCAGCTCAGAATGCGAGAGGTGTGGTCCCTATGCGGCTGGGCGCATCTGCTGGTCCCTTCAGACTTATTCTCGGTATGGAACAAAAAAAGGACGTTGGTTGGATTGGCGTTAAATTTAGCATCAAGTTGTTCTTGATGGCGTCCGATGCACGTGACACGCAGAGCACAGAAGAAACATGAAAAAGGAAAAGGGAAAAAGGAAGCTTAGGGGAAGGGCAAAGATCAGGCTGGGCTGGAGCCGGCCTGTCCTGTTCGCCATTTTTAGGTACAGCATGTGCAGTGGAAGCTTTTGAGCATTGCTGGTGGTGACTTTTTCGTCTCGACTTTTAGAGGGACAGGACAGGGCAGGGCAGGGCAGGGAGAGGGGAGGGGAGGGGGGAGGTGCTGGGGGCCAGATGCATGTGTGCCTGTACCGTAACAGTATCTGACTACATCTGCATGTGCATACTAACATGTGCATGTGTGCCTGAGGAGGGCTGTGGCGAGGGCGATGCAGCCCGGAAATGAAGACAACGCAGCAACGCAGCCCACAACAAATCAGAGCAGCATGTGAAATATACACCTGTAGGCATGCATCATTGCCAACTAGTGTCGGTCCAGTGGTGATGGGAATGGTCGTTGTTAGCTGAGCCCAACACAGCCAGAATGGATGTCGGGTTTCCCTCCAATCTCGCAGCTTTTCGAGTTGCATGAGAACCCACTTTTCTATCTTTTCCCCTGGCCTGGGCCCGGTCGACGAAGCCTCCTTGTACTCAGTTGAGTTAGCCAAGTGCGACTGCGACTGCAATACTGCAATTTGCCGTGCAGGAGTAGAATGGTAGCAGTATGATGGTAGCAGCAGAATGGTAGCAGTGTGTTCTGTGAATGCTCCACATATGCCCTTATCAGGGTCCTGTCTGTCCTTTGTCTCTATCTCTCCGGGGCCCGGGGCTGGCTATAGAGCGAGAGTAATAGCTAGTAAGCTGAGTAAGGGATGTCTCTCTCTGTCGGAAGGAGGTTTGCTGTCTCTTTATGAATCTGGCTATTGCCTGTTTTGCGACTTCCCACCCAGCCCACCGCCCACCGCCCTATTCAGAAAATGAGCAAGATCCACTCGACGGGGCGGCGTAACTGCCAAATACCGTGCTGCCTGCCGTCTTCGTTGTTTGTTCTGCTCTGTTGTTCTGTTGTTCTGTTGTTCTGTTTGTGTGCTGATGGTTTGTTGCGGCAGGTGCGCTTGTGGGCGTGTGTGGGCTCTTTCCTCTCCTCTCCTGCTTTAACTTGATCTTCTATTTCCTCCCTGCTCGCTCCCCCATCCTCATCCTCATCCTTCCTTATCCTTGCTTCTTTTCCATCTCCTCCTTCTTCATCCTTTCTTTCTTTCTTTTTTCTCTTCTTTTTTTTTTCTGGCTTGTCGTTATTGCGTCTTCCTCAGCCTCTGGAAATCGACTTGTCTGTCGTCCGCCCATAATTCTGTCTTCCTCCTTTTTCTGCTCTATTTTCTGGTCTGCGTTATCATCTGGCCTACAACTTACTCTACTGCTAATATCTTCTTCCATTCATTCCGCGCCTCTTTTGCGTGTGTCTGTGTCTTTTTTTCTCTTATTTTACTTTACTACTACGCCACTCCTTATTCGTAACTCTAAACGCTATTCTCTTCTCTGTCCATCAATCAGCCTTGCTCGATTTCCTCTCTCTGTACAATCCGCCCTCACGATCACATCCTCAAGCCAAGCCTGAAGCGCACAGTATCTGTTCCGTGTCCCGCATTTGGACATTCACGCATCATCCAGTCCCACCAGCCAAGTCAGCGACATCCATCCATATATACATCCACTTCTTGCGACCCCCCCCCCCCCTCTCTACGAATTACACCTCCAGGCCCTTGCACAAAGTCTCCCTTCATCGTCACAGCCAGCTAGCTGACTACACCCACAACCTGTTCGCATGATTTTGTGACCAACCTGTCATACGCTTTTTTAAGCCCCCAATCGGTATGACGACATCAAAGAGCTCTTCGCGTGCATCTGCACCCTTCGACGATAGCACTCTTTCCGATGTTAGCAACTTCGAGGACATTGGCCTGGACGATGTCTCATTGACTCCGAAACTTCCCTATCACCACACCATGTACGATGCTTCGCTTTCAACTCGTTCATTGGCCTCTATTCATGATCCTGTCCCGCTGGCTTCTGTTCCCACCTCACTATCGTCCTCTGCGCCCGGACCTCCCTTTAAAAGCTCGACCAGTTCTCGCCAACTCACGACTTCAACTGCAAATAAAGCTCGCATCCCCGTCTCTCCCGTGCCCAATGGCAACGACCGCCCTCGTCCCGAACTCCTCAGCCTGAGGTCACACATACGCCAGGCCAACATCAACACCAACTTTCGAAACACAAATACTGGCTCATTAACGGGGCTAACCAGTCCGAATGGCGTTAGCCGACATCAAAACGGCGCCGGAGGCATGCCTCTTCCTATGCGTACTCAGAGCCAAAGTCGTAGCCGCAGCCCTATCATGCGGGATGATCCCAAGCTTGTCCTCAAGCCTCGGCGAATGAGCTGGCAGGCCAATCAATCACGCAAATCTTCTCTCGAACTCGAGCGTGAATGCGACGAGGACGATGACAACGATATCCCCGACGGCTTGATCCTCGACAATGTGCCAATATCACCTCGCCCCATCAACGAACGAGTCACGAGCCGTAGATCAAGTCGAGGTCCCCCCTCTCCCTCTCCAAGCAGATCCAAGCCCCGCCCAGCTGGAAATGGTACTCCTGCTGTGGCCACTGCCCAGGGAAGTCTCAAGTATCCCAGCTGGAAGTCTGATTCTGGCCTCGGGGAGGATGCCCCCAATGCCGGAGTCGCTTCTGCCCCTCTTAAGATGCGGGCACGTAGTTGGAATCTGGCCATGGCTGAGCTGAGTCCAGAGGCGCGCATGCTGACGGAAAAGCTCGAGGAACATCAGATTCTGAATCGTACTGAGAGACCAGCGACTTGGGGCTCTTCACGCCAATCCCTAGACACAATGGTTCAGGAACGAAATCGCCAAAGAAGTCGCTCCCCCCTACCGGAACTTCCCCCTCTACGCAAATCGGATGGAATCATTGATCCTCTGCCTGTTTCGAAAGAAAAGGAAGCCGTTCTTTCCAGAACCCGTCCTTCATGGCTGCCACCAAAGGATCCCAACGAAGAAAAACGACATCTTAAGGAATACCAGAAAATGATGGCCAAGAGCCTGGAGGCTGAGCGCAAGCGTGAGGCCGCCAAGGCAGCCTCCAAGGTCAATCGCGACTCCAATGCGGAGAATAGTATACGTGTTTGGGAAGACGACATTATTCCTCGCTGGCCAGATGCTGTCCGCGAACGCAAGACCCGCGAGCTTTGGTGGCGTGGAGTGCCACCCCGCAGTCGCGGCATAGTTTGGGCTCGTGCTATTGGGAACGAGCTCGGTCTCACAAGTGGTTCTTTCGAGGCTGCCCTGAAGAGAGTCCGCGAGGTTGAAGCGAGGGTTGCCGATGGCAAGGGTGACCCCGAGGATGCTCGGAAAGTTGAATGGTTTTCTGCAGCACGCAGAGACGTCGACCAAAGCACATGGATGGAGCTCAAGATCTTCCAGACTGGTGGCCCGCTCCACGAGGGCTTGGTGAATGTGCTTTGCGCATATGCCATGTACCGTGGTGACATTGGATACATTTCTGGCTGCAATGTAAGTTGAAATCGATACAACCAGCCAGCAACTTTGCATACCTACTACGCTGTTTGGGATACTAACCTTTGAGTATCAGACCATCGCCGCTTTGCTTCTTCTTAATCTCCCCAAAGTCACCGATGCGTTCATCGCCTTGGCTAATGTTTTGAACCGTCCTCTTCCATTATCCTTTTTCACCTATGACGAAGGTGCCAAATCGTCCGCCTACAACCTTGTTCTCAAGACACTAAAAGATCGGTCACGGCCTCTGTACGATCACCTCAACACCCTATCCGACGCTGCTGCCGCTTCTCATACTCCAGATGGGTCCCCCGCGCCCTCCGGGCCTGACGCCTTCTTAAACTTTATCTTTACAGCTCTATTCACCAGCTGTTTAGCTATTGATGAAGCTGCCCGCTTATGGGACGTCTACGTTTTCGAGGGCGACACGGTCATTGTCCGTGCAGCCGTGGCCCTCATGATCCGCAACGAAGGCGAGCTCTTTTCCTGTAAAACGCTTGAAAGTGTGGCCGAGGTACTTGAGGGCCACAAGAAGCCACGGAAGGCCGTTGCCGAGATTGGTGCCGAAGATGCCTGGATAAAGCTTGTCCGGGAGGCTGGCAAAGTATGACAGGCCTGAAGCCACCAAAGCCGCATCCCTTACTCTTCACGCTCTGTTTACTGCTTCATGGCAACATTCATTATGGGATAACTGCATTCATTAATCATGTTGCCCCCTCCTTTCTCTTCCTTTCTGGCGTTCTGGTCCATCAAGTTTTAATGCAACCATATCTTTCATGAATCCCCGCCTCAATCCATCTTTCTAGACTTCTCTGGCGACTGAGATAGCTTTCCTGTCCTGTTCAATATCGTGAGGGTAGAATCTCCCTCAAAATGGCTCTTTCTTGTACACATTTTGTTCTAGTGTCTTTCTTTTCTTCTCTTTCACCCACTCTCGGTACATTTTCAACCATCCTCAATTCTCGACGGCATTTGTGGTATCGCCTGTTACACGACGTATAATACTCATATCCATCATCCGTCTACGCCATTTGGCTTGGAGCAAGCATCAGTTCTGTCTTTTGTTTTCGGTTAGATAACCTCAATGATTTAAGCGTGACGTGATGACATGTGTGTATGTTACATATCACCACTTGCAAATAGCGATGCCCACTTGTTTCTAAGAATTCATCGCAATCTCTCTAGCTCCACGAGCGTATCACAAGACTTTGATTTATGATTAATGCGTGGAAATTAAACACAAAACAACATGTCACTTCGCTGGCTGGACTACACAATACCATCATTCGTAATACTTATTAATAGTCTTTCGACGATACGCCTTTTGTTTTCTCTTATGATCTATAGATGGTCCGGTGATGTGTGAACATGAAGTAGAGTAGTAGTGGTAGAAGATGTAGTGGAGGTGGGTGGTAGAAACATGGAAGCGAGAGAAAAGAAAAGGTTCTGAATTGGGTATAGTATCTCGAGAGATTTGGGGTGTTGTTTTTGTGTGTGCAAGAAAAAAGTGTCTAATGTCTTTCTCTCGCCCGCGGCGCCGCGCGTATGATGTCATCCACTCTCAGGAGCAGCTAGGAAACGTGTTAGTATCGAGGGCATTGTCATGTTTTGGGGGTGTTCTCGATTATGTTGATCAAGGGGGTTGTCGGTATGTGGATATCACGATGAGACTTACCTCTGCAGCCTCGCTGGCCGACGACACAACCGACTTCTTCAGCTTGTACGCCTCCATGACACCCTTGTCGCGCATATCAGCAATGCCGCCGCCAGGCGTCAGCAGGTCCAGACCGTAGGTGGTCATGCCATCGTAGATAGCCTTGCGCAGGCGGGAAACCAGGTCACCCGAATCCAGACCAGCGTTGTCGGCCAGAATGGTAGGCAGCTGGCGCAGAGCAGTAGCGAAGCTCTGCACAGCCAGCTGGCGCTTGCCTTCGACGCGGGTAGCGGCGCCCTCGACGGCCTTGGCCATCAGCATCTCGGCGCAGCCACCGCCCAGAGTGGTACGCGGCTCCTTGACAGTCTGGGAAAGCACGGCCAGCGCATCGTGAAGACTGCGCTCAGCCTCGTCGAGCAGCTGCTCCGTAGCACCACGCAGCACAACAGTGCAAGCCTGGCCAGCACCAACACCGGAGAACTTGATCAGAGTGTCCTCGCCAATCATCACCTCCTCAATCACGTCACATGAGCCCAGCTTCACCTGGTCGGGGTGGTCAAAGGTGGAAGTGATCTCACCACCGGTGACAAAAGCCAGACGCTCAATACCGTCAAAGTCGGCGTGCTCAATGGACATGATTCCAGCGTCGGTGAACAGCTGCTCGGGCCAGTTGTAAATGAGCTGACGGTTGATGAAGCAGTTGATACCGTGCGCCTTGATCTTCTCGACTTTGGCCTTCATCTTTTCCTTCTCGGCCTTCTCCAGCTCAGCCAGCTTGCCGGTAGAGCTCACCTTGACACGGGCACCGAAAATCTTGACCTTGTCGGTGTCCATGGAAGTGTTGGCAATGAGGATCTTGGCCTTCTCTAGTCTCTTGGGCTGGTTGACACCGATCTTCTTGTCCAGGATGAAGCCCTCATCCAGGTAAGACTCGCACAACTTTCCACCGGCCTTCTTGATAATCTGAATGTGGCTGAGATCGGTGGTATTTCCGAGTCTGAGAACAGCGTCGACAGCAAGCTCAGCGAACTGGTCACGGTCTTGGGCCAGAACCTTGGAGCTGAGGGTCGTCCGGGCAATGGCAAGGAGATCTTGGCGGAAGGCGGCGGGGTCGCTGCTGTGGTCGACAGCGGATGCCTCGAGGGCCTTCAGGGCAGCGCTGGAGGCTATCCGGTAGCCCTCAATAATTGTCTGGGGGTGGATCTTCTTGTCGACAAGCTTCTCAGCCTCGCGAAGGAGCTCGGCAGCAAGAACGGCAACAGAGGTCGTGCCGTCACCAACTTCGTCATCCTGAACCTTGGAAATGTTGACAAGAACCTTTGCGGCAGCGTTGTCGAGAGCAATGGCCTTTAGAATAGTCGCACCGTCATTCGTCACCATAATCTCGCCGGTCGAGCTGTTGGTATGTGAACACGAGGTTAGTGTCTAGGAGACTCTGCTGTGGTTGCATATTCATTCACCAGGGGACGGGGAAGCTTACGCAGACTGCAGAATCTTGTCCATGCCCTTGGGGCCAAGAGTGCTCTTGACCAGGTCACCAACGGCGATGGCGCCGACAAAGGCAGACAGACGGGCATTCTCACCCTTTTCTTGGGTGGTGCCGTCCTCAAAGATCTGGGTAGGGCTAAAAGAAGACTGTGCAAAGCCAAAGGCGGTCGGTTAGAAGGGGCACACGTGGACGCGTGGGCGGAGAGTAGCAGAAGCTTGGGAATCAACTTACCATTACTGCAATTAGAGGTGGGGGGTATCCAGAGAACTGTGTGATGAATGGAACTGGGAAGAGGTGAAATTAAATGCAGCACGGCTGTTGAAAAGAGGATCCAGGCGCGAGGCTTGGGTGGTGATCTGGCTTGTATTGTATGTAGTAAGTAGGTGCTGCTCCTGAATAACTTGCTTTCAAAGCCTAGCCTAGCGATTCTGGAAATTTTCAGCCTGGAGCTTGTCATTCTGCCCCTCCTCGTTCTACCTCAGTTGCCTGCTACCCCTGGCTTCCCAATGCTTCCACGCCTAAATGGGCTTTCCCCTCGGTTCGGTGAGGTGCAGATTAGCCGTGGATTTCCCGCTGCCCCAGAGCCTGCCGTGCCGATAGCACTGTGCCGGTGCGTTATCGCATACTTGGCCGTCAGGCTGCTTGACCCTGGCACTGTGCTCACACGGCCCCCCCGCACACACCCTCGAAAAAAAAGAGTTCGATGAAATTCATCCCACAACTTTTCATTAGTGGGAGCCTCATTCTATCGTCAGTTGGCTAGTTATCGCTTCTGCAGAGAGACTTACGTCTTCATAATATATCCCATCGACGATTGAAAGCCGTCCAATCCGTCCCCACACCACCACACGTCGAACTCTCGATTTGTGCCCTTGAATTATTCGCACTGAGAGCCCCTTCCAGTGCCTCTTTTTTTCTACGACTCAAAGACTCATTGACTTGAGTCCACCCCGCCTCCTACCCCACGACGAAAATTACATCCCCGACGACCGCAAATTTTGAACATGGCGCCTTCTTTCGACCACCTCCGCGAGGCGGACCTCGACGAAGATGAGTGGGATGAGGAAGAGATTGATCTGTCTGATCTGCGCGAAAAGTTCGAGGTGCAGCTGGAATCTGGCTACGATACCTTCGTCGTTGTTGATGGCCTTCCCGAGGTTACCGAGGAGCAGAAGCCCAAGCTCGTTCGCTTCCTGAACAAGAAGCTGGTCACCGCTGGCAATGTCCGCGAGGACTCGATATTCATGCCCATGGGAGACAACGGCAAGTCGCTCAAGTAAGTGTTTAACCCGCAGAGGCTCGGATTTCCTTAGCGCATCATGTCTAATTGAATACAGGTTTGCCTTTGTCGAGTACAACACCCCCAACGAGGCCGCTAACGCCGTCCGCCAGCTGGACGGCGTTGCTCTGGACAAGAAGCACACTCTCCGTGTCAACAAGATGTCCGATGTCGACCGTTATGGCCGCGAGGGCCGTATTTCCGAGACTTACGTCGCCCCTGAGATTGAGCCTTTCGAGAAGAAGGAGCACCTGCGCTCCTTCATGGCTGACCCTAGCGAGCGTGGCCGTGACCAGTTCGTCATGCAGCACGGCGAGCAGGTCGGCCTTTTCTGGAACAACGACAAGGAGAGCCCGGAAAACATTGTCACCCGCCAAAATTGGACCGAGACCTTTGTTCAGTGGTCTCCCCTTGGTACCTACCTCACATCAGCCCACGCTCAGGGTGTGCAATTATGGGGTGGTGATTCGTGGAGCCGTCTCCGCAGATTTGCCCACCCTTACTGCAACCTGGTTCACTTTTCCAACACTGAAAAGTACATGACCACCTGGTCCGCTCGCCCCATCAGCGTCCCCGAGGAGGGCCACCCTGTTCTGTCCATTGACGATGATGGCAAGAACTTCGTCATCTGGGATATCGAGACTGGTGTTCCCCTGCGTTCTTTCACCAACCTGGAGGTCCCCACTGAGGATGGTACTGGCAAACGTCCCTTCGCCAACTGGCCTGTGTTCAAGTGGTCTGCTGATGACAAGTATGTTGCTCGTATCAACCCCGGCCAGTCCCTCTCCGTCTACGAACTTCCCCGCATGAACTTGATGGACAAGTCCAGCATCAAAATCGATGGCGTCGTCGAGTTTGAGTGGGCCCCCGCCACTCCTCAGCGCGAGGGTGTCAAGACCTACGAGCAGCTTCTGTGCTACTGGACCCCTGAGATGGGCAGCAACCCCGCCAAGGTCGGTCTGATGAGCGTTCCCTCCAAGGAGATCGTCCGTACCCTCAACCTGTTCAGTGTTACCGATGCCAAGCTTCACTGGCAATCAGATGCCAAGTACCTGTGCGTCAAGGTCGACCGTCACTCCAAGTCTAAGAAGTTCCAGGAGGCTACTCTTGAGATTTTCCGTATCCGTGAGAAGGGCGTGCCCGTTGAGGTTGTCAGCTCCATCAAGGACATTGTCCGCAACTTTTCTTGGGAGCCCAAGGGCGACCGTTTCATCATTATCACCACCCCCGAGACCCCTGCTGGCGTTGCTGTGCCCGTGAAGTCATCAGTTTCCGTCTACTGCCCTGAGAAGATCAAAGGTCCCCACCCTGGTAACTTCAAGCACCTGCGGACACTGGACAAGAAGAGCAGCAACGCTATTTACTGGTCCCCCCGTGGTCGCTTCGTCGTGATTGCCACTGTCCACAACCAGCAGGCTTCCGATCTGGAGTTCTACGATGTCGATTTCGAGGGCGAGAAGCCTGAGGGCGAGAAGGACCTGATGGCCAACCTCCAGCTCATGAACGTCGCTGACCACTACGGTATCACTGACCTGGAGTGGGACCCCTCTGGTCGCTACCTGGCCACTTGGTCTTCCTTCTGGAAGCACGGTGTGAGTTTCATATGAACCCTGTGAATTCATTGACACACGGACTACTGACACAAGTCATTTTTAGGTTGAGAACGGTTACCACATTTACGACTTCCGCGGTGAGCTTCTGCGTGAGGAGCACCTTGAGAAGTTCAAGCTTCTGTCATGGCGTCCCCGCCCCGCTACGCTACTGACCAAGGAGGAGCAGAAGGCGATCCGCAAGAACCTGCGCGAGTACTCGCGTGTGTTCGAGCAGGAGGATGCCGAGCGTGGTGCTTCGGCCGACCAGGCTGTCGTTGACGCTCGTCGCAGCAAGCTCCGGGAGTGGTACGACTTCTACAACAGCATTGAGTCTGAGGTTGCTGAGGAGCGTGAAGCTCTTGGTCTGCCTGCGGACCCCGCTGCTGAGTTGATACAGCGCAAGACGGCGTCTCTGGAGATTCCTGAGACGGCCCAGGCTACCGTGGAAGAGGTGATTGAGGATGTGCTGGAGGAGACTGAGGAGATTGTTGCGTAGAGAGGGCAAGAGTAAAATAGGCAAACTAGATCTTTCGGGCAGACGGTATGGAAAGAAAAGTACTTGGTCTTCTGTTATGACGCAGAAATGTTTTTCATGGTTAAAATGTAACGAAACAAGAATGTGACGAGACGTCGATCCGACCTGTAGTTGGTGGGAGTAACCCTTTCCCTGAGCAAGGTTGAAGTGAATACAGACACGTGACTATGCTATCTAGTGTCACGTGATATTTAGGCGACAGGGTACACAGTTCTCATCAACCTTATTGTTCCTCCTCTCCGTGTTGAGATGCTTATTCTTGACGTCACACCACCTTTTTCATATGCAATTATCTAGCCCTTTCTCTCTTCTCTCACTTTGTTCTATTTGTCGACAACTAATCCTCTAATGTGAACCTAAAGTTCTACAACTACAATAGCCTTGTTTAACAATATGCTGTTAGCGGAACATATGGCCGAAACTGAAGCTTCGTCCTGTTCACTACTAAGCAAACCATCTTCCATGTATCCCACTTGAGTTGAGTGGCGCAGCATACTTTAGGACATGGATTGGAGGGGCTGGCCCGACGAGGCATATCACCACCGACGTCTCTCGATGCGAGACATTGTCATCCCTATTAGAAGCCATGCAAATCTCCAGTACTATTTACATAGCTATTTACGTGCGGGGGGCTTGTTCCTTCATCATACCTAGAATATAAACTATGGTAAAGACATCTGATAATGATGTGGTCTGAGGATACCTTCCTTGTGATCTACAACTGATCTTTCCCAGAAGCCCTTGCAGTTCGTTGCATATTTTCAAACAGACAGACCTAGGGTTAGAAACCCAACACTACTCTCATTCCTCTATTTGTGGTCTTGATAAGCTCTCGATCTCGAATCGTGCTTGTGTTGTATGCATACCCACGCTCATGTCCTCCAGCCAATCATATGCCCACAGTTCTTAAATACCTCCCATGTTATTGGCCACAATAATCTTGAATCTTGGCAATGCCGAACAACCTCCCTTGAACCTGGGGCTCCCGCGCGGCGATTTCTCTATACTTGAACAGATCTGATCCAGGACATGACATTTTACCAACTGTAGAAGTGGTCTGTTTGCGCGTGGTAGACCCATATTAGCGAATGGAAGTGGCTAGGTCATGAACAGTGTCGACCTTGCCATCGATATCTTGGCAGGCATTCGGATATTAAAGGACATACGTATACGTGTACGCATGCCATGCCATGTACATCCCACTGAGTGTGACATTGCCATCCAGGTAGCTTACTACATAAGTAGCTGCCTTGTTGCGCAGTTCCCCTCTTTTCATAATAATCCAGTCACTCTGTTTTCGTTGGTGATACCGTTCCACATCAAACCTTTACACCACATACAAGCACCGTTCCATCTGGCATTTTCACTGTTAAAAATGGCCTCCGAGTACAAGCTGAAGGACATCACGGCGCTCCCTCTGGAGTCTGGCGACAAGCTAGAAGCCGAAGTCGAGGGTCTTGACGGTGCCAAAGTCCTCCTCGTCAACACCGAAGGAACTGTGCAGGCCCTAGGCCCCAAGTGTACCCATTATGGTGCGCCACTAGTCAAGGGTGTTGTCACCAAAGATGGACGCATTACTTGCCCGTGGCACGGAGGTAGGTCTAATGATTGATTGTCTCTGTTTTCATGACAACCGCCTATTAACACCTGACGTTGGTTTGCAGCTTGCTTCAGTGCCAAAACCGGTGATATAGAAGACGCCCCCGCCCTCGATGCCCTCCCCATCTTCAAGGTGTCCGAACGCAATGGATCCGTTTACGTCACTGGCGAACCTGCCGTGCTGAAGGCTGGCCGTCGTAAGCCCCGCTTCAAGTGTACCCCCGCTGCCGAGAACACACCTCAAACCCCCGGCGTTTTGGTTGTTGGTGGCGGCAGCGCTACCATCGGTCTTGTCGAAGGCCTTCGTCTGAAGGGATACACTGGAAATATCACTGTCATCTCTCGCGAGGGCTACCTCCCCATCGACCGGCCGAAGCTCTCCAAAGCCCTGATCGGAGATGCTGCGAAGATAGCGCTACGTCCCCAGGAGTGGTATGATGAGGGCAACGTGAAGTTTGTGTACGACGAGGTAACGGACGTGCAGGTTGCCGATAAGAAGGTTCTCACGGCAAGTGGAAAAACATTTTCATATGAAAAGCTGGTGCTGGCGACTGGCGGTACGGCCAACTTGCTGCCCCTCCAGGGCCTGGATGGCTCGTTGAAGAATGTCTTCACGATCCGCTCGGCTCAAGATGCCGCTGCAATTTCAGCGGCTATTGGCTCCAAGGGAAAGAATATTGTAATCATTGGCTCATCATTCATTGGGCTCGAGGTTGCAAATGCCACTGCGGCCGATAACACTGTCTGTGTGATTGGCCGTGAGCAAGTTCCCCTCGGTAAAGTTCTGGGCCCCGCTGTTGGCGCCGGGATCCAAAAGGGCCTCGAAGCCAAGGGCGTCAAGTTTTACCTCTCCGCTTCTACTAAGCACGCGGTCCCGTCCACTGAGAACGCATCGGTCGTCGGTTCTGTAGAGCTTGAAGACGGAACATCGCTTCCAGCAGACCTTGTAATTCTGGGTGTGGGCGTCAAGCCGGCCACTAAGTTCCTTGGAGATAACTCGGCGTTCAGTCTCGAGTCGAATGGCTCGCTTGCCACTGATGGGTTTTACCAGGTTGCCGGCGTGGAGAACGTCTACGCCCTGGGTGACATTGCCAAGGCGCCGTATCGGGGTCCGGGCGGCACGGGCGCTTCGACGCGCATCGAGCACTGGAATGTAGCACAGAAGTCAGGACGCATAGCCGCGGCCCATATTGCAGGTGTTGCGGGACCAGAACCCGAGGTGTTTATTCCTGTGTTCTGGTCAGCGCTTGCGGCACAGCTGCGATACTGCGGCAATACGTCGGCTGGGTTTGACGACATTGTTCTGCACGGAGATCCGGCGGCGGGGGCCTTTGTGGCTTACTACACCAAGGGCGATACGGTGGTAGCAGTGGCAACTATGGGTAAAGATCCGGTGATGGTTCAAGCTGCAGAGATGATGAGACTGGCAACGATGCCTGGAAAGAAGGAATTGGAGAAGGGATTGGACCTGTTGACGGCGGGTGCGCCGTGAGAGGTACATGCCATTGGCTATATCAGAAGTCACCAACCAGATATCATATGCATTGGGCCGCGAGAGATGTTTCTTCGGCCGATATCCTTGCAGTAGCTTGACTGTACAGATACTTCAGCCAGAGAGTGGCAGTTGATTGATGATCCCCGACAATGCAAATTACCCGGGTCAACATTGCTGCGCTTGTCTGATGCTTGCTTGATAACATCCACCAAGGCGTGGGAATAGCACATACGACCATAGCCTGTGGAAAATACGGGGTCCCGTCTGCTCCCCCCTAGTCAAGCCACAGAGCGCCAAACCAGTAGTATGGTGGGTGACCACATGCGAATCCTTGGTGTTGTATGTATCTCGTGATGTTTATTTTTTTTTTTTTTTTTTGCAGATCAAGGAAGATGCATCTCTTGCTAAAGCCTGTGATACTCCGAGTCACAAGCACATACGACCATAGCTTGTAGAGAACACGGGGTCCCGTCTGCTCCCCCCTAGTCAAGCCACAGAGCGCCAAACCAGTAGTATGGTGAGTGACCACATGCGAATCCTTGGTGTTGTATGTATCTCGTGATGTTTATTTTTTTTATTTTTTTTTGCAGATCAAGGAAGATGCATCTCTTGCTAAAGCCTGTGATACTCCGAGTCACAAGCACATACGACCATAGCTTGTAGAGAACACGGGATCCCGTCTGCTCTCCCCTAGTTAAGCTACAAATCGCTGGATCAGTATTATGGTGGGTGACCACATGAGAATCCCCAGTGTTGTATGTATGTGCAGTCGTCACACTTGCTTTATCTGCCTCTTTTTTTTTTGGAGATACATGAAGAATTTTTGCAACACATCGCATTTGCATTTTGCCCGTCTTGTTAATGAATCAATAAGTCTCTGTACAGTATGTAGCGTGTAGTGACGGTATGGTAGTACTAGCCATCTCACGGATCTGACAGGTGTTATCGTGCATGTAATGCCTCACCGACCCTACCTGAGGTTTAAGGGCCCGGGTCGCAAAGGGCAAGAACGCGGCATCTGTTGCTGTTGGCTTGTGCGGTCAGGTTAACCCCACACTCGGAGTTATTAGCGCTCGCTTGTACATGTGTGTGTACATACATACATTATTGTATTGATGTGTACATACATGTACAGTGCAGTGCAGTGGAGCTCATTGCTATTGCCGCTACGGTACAAGTTGACCAAATATTGCGCAATGGGCCACTTTCTAACTTTGGCATCATAATACTTCGCGATGTTAAAGAAAAAGTGGAGAGGCAGCGGCGGCGGCGGGTAGCAAGTGGTTGGTTCGTAGGTGGGTCCGGTGCCTGACTATATTTTCTGGTAGGGGGGGGTTTTTTTTTTGGGGAGGGCAGAGGGGGCCTTTTTTTTTCTCGACTCGATCAGGTCTAGAACAGACCTGGCATGCTTTTTGCCCAGACAGTAGTAACAAGGGCGGCAGAATTCTGCTTGAGATAAAAAAGACGCCGCCTAGACAAAGAACCTGCTTAGTCTCTTCGGAGCCGCAAGGCAGGAGCTAGAAGTATGCCGGTTTGTTGGGGCAGCTGAAGCCAAGCGTCTAAGGTGGAAGGGGAAGGAGAGCATGTACATGTACATGTACATGTGTACATATGTACACGTCGGTGGTTTTTGTTGAGGTGTTAAAGTGGTCCTCGCCCATTGCTTTGCATGATTGCCGTTTTTCTTTCCTTTTTCCTTTTTCCTTTTTCCTTTTTACTTTTTCTTTTTCTGTTTCCTTTTTCCTCTTGCCTGTCTCCTTTGTTGGATTTAATGGACGAAAGCGGCCTTACCAGTAGTTCCATTTAGCTTTGTGGGCTCCACCAATTGTTGTTGGACAAACAAGTGTACCATGTCATGTCAACGTAGTGGCCGTTTATCGTTATCAGAGGCTCAATTGGATCTGACACCTTAACTTCTCTTCTAAATACTTCCTCCTAACCTTGTGGCAACGGTGGGCGCTTACCCCGACACAGATTGCGTTGATCTGCCCCACATGTACATACATCAACCATCACCAAAAGCACATCTTTGTCAATGGCTGCCATATTTGGGGCACTTCTGTCGAGTTATGTGACAATAGTCGATAATCGTCTGATGGCAGATGCACGTCGCTGACTGTTGATCAGAGTGTCAAAGGCATCCAAGTTACAACCGTGAGCTAAATCCGGTGCATTATCCCAAGGTCATGGGAGCCCATATATCTGGGGGAAGCAACTCCACCCAATATCAAACAATGCAGCGTTGCAATGGGAGAGTAAACGAATGGCACAACACAGAGATGATTTACGAGAGGCAGTGGGGACCACAATTCAATTGGCTGGCAAGAGGCCGAATGCACATTGTTATCTGTTCTCATACAGATCAGTGCATGCACATGAGGTCGTTGTTTTGGAGTTGTAAATGCACACGCTGCATGGCATAACGTAGTGTACATGTACATGTATGCATTTATCAGAAATCAGAAATCAGAAAGTTGTATGTGTATGTGTGTAGCTACATGCGTACGTACGTACGTATTTGCACATGTACATACAGAGTGGGATGATTTTTTTCCCTCGGACATGGCACGGGCTAAGTTTAAGCCGAGAGTTAACCCGCTGGTGAAAAAAAAAACCAAGACGAGCAAAAAGAGTAGTCGCCCCACTACTTCCCAACAAAGTTTGAGCGACTTACACAGAGACAGGGCCAAGGAAGGAATTAAAGCAAAGGCAAGGGAAGGCGATGGGGTGGGTGGTGGGGGGAGGCGGGGAGCTGCCTTGTTTGACAGGACCCCTCTCCATAATTTGTTGCTTGACTGTTTCGTTATTTTTTCAGCATGTCTGGCGGACTATGTATTTCTGCTATCACGGGTTATTACTATATTGATCTGATTAATCACATCCTGTCCATCAAGATGTGTTTGCCCACTTCCTGCAGCTGCCAAAAAGAAAAAGAAAAAGAAAAAAACACCCCCCACCCCCCAATCTCGCCACATTCACACATGTATGTACACCCGCCAACACACCATCGGGCCTAGCCCCGAGTCTGGAAAGCCGCCATAATCTCACCAAGGGGCCTCTTGAAGAACTGTGCCCAAGTTCCGGAGTGATCGAGGCCCGATAGGCTCGATGGGGCGCCACTACATTGTGTGTTATGCTTACCGGTGGTATGGGACGCCCATATCACCATCGAAGAGGCAGAGATATACATACATGAATCAATCCGCACAGACAACCCCGCTAATGCGTTTGGTCAGTTGGCCGACGTGTGTACTTACTCCTCATCAGCGGCACCCATCATGTTGAGGTCAGGCCTGAGGGTGCAAGATGCTCTCCGGCCTCCTCTGATATTGTATTTGGAAGCCAATAATGTGGATTCCCGAATAGCCGAGCAAATGCTGGTATGTTCATGTCAGCGGCGTGGCAGGAGAAGGAGCTGCCTCAATGTGTTGTTACCTCAATCCGTATATCCGCAGCCCAGAAAGGGCAGGAAGCAGAGAAAGCAATCCATCGGAAGCTGCCACCAATCACATGCAACTTGTATCATAAGCAAGAGTGTGTATGCTGGATGTACTCGCAACTTCACACCAGCCGACCCCAGTCTAGAAAGCGCGACTCTCAGCGGCTCTTGTCAGACAGCAAACTTGTAGGGGAGAAATGGAAAATCTCGGCCTTTTCCGTCGTATTCTAGCGGAAGATGGATGGAGTCCCGGAACATTGAGTGCAGCTTCCGCGACTGAGAAATAAAAAGCGAATTTAGGAATTTAGCCCAGCATTGATGTCGTATGATGTACATACATACATATTCATGTATGCATGTACACACTACACTGTACAGTTGGTAGAATCAAAGTACACGGTACTTCAAACTCTTAACGTTACAACCCCCAAACCAGCTCACACAAAAACTACAATAAAACGTAAACAGATTGCTGGGTAGGTAGTTGCAGTCAGTCAACACACTAGCACCGCACACGGTACGTAAGTACAAGTACTACAAAACGATCCCAGAGCCTCTTTGATTCAGCACCTTCTTTCTTCCCTTCTTTCCTTCTTCTCCCTCTTTGGTACAGAGATATTTCTTCTTTCTCTTTTCTCTTCAGCCCCTCTCCTTCTGCCCCAAAAAGAACGAGCCTGGCCCCAGCAAATCCCTGTCACTGTACCGGCAGCTAAATTTGCTTTTGGTGTCCCGTTCCTCCACTCACTCCACCCTTTATTTATTCTCTGCTCCCATTCTTTTTTATTCTGTGGCTGCCCCTTGAGCTTTCCTCCCTTCTTTTCTTTTTCCTCCCCCTCTGTGGAAGTTGTGTTTCGGCAGACGTTCACACCTGTTTTCTTTTTCCTTCATCCATCCATCCATCCACATTCCCAACTCACAATGGCCTCGTCTGCTGTGAGCACTGGCAAGCCGGCTACCCGCCGTGCTGCTGGCGGTGCTTCTACCCCCTCTACCTCTGAAGGTACCCCGTACGACAGCCCTGTTGCATCGACCTCGTCGACCTCTCTGTCGTCTGTGGCCTCTGATGACGCTGCTGCCCTGGACAAGAATCAGGCCGAGAAGACTGCCGCCCCGTCGGAGTCTTACGGCAAGCTCATCGATACCTACGGCAACGTATTCGAGCCTCCGAACTACACCATCAAGGACATCCACAATGCCATCCCCAAGCACTGCTTCCAGCGCTCGGCCCTGCACGGCTACCTCTACATCCTCCGTGATCTGACTGCCCTCGCCTCCATCTTCTACGTGTGCCACAACTACCTGACTCCCGAGTTTGTCCCCTCTTACGGCGCTCGTGCTGCTCTGTGGGCTCTGTACACCGTTGCCCAGGGCCTGTTTGCCACTGGTATCTGGGTCATTGCCCACGAATGCGGCCACCAGGCCTTCTCTGAGTCTCGCCTGATCAACGATGCCACTGGCTTTGTCTTGCACTCTGCCCTCCTGGTTCCCTACTTCAGCTGGAAAATGTCCCACGGCAAGCACCACAAGGCCACCGGCCACATGGAGCGTGACATGGTTTTCCTTCCCCGTACCCGTGAGGAACATGCCACCAAGCTTGGCAAGCTGGTCGAGGAGCTCGGTGAGCTGACCGAGGAGACTCCCATTGCTGCCTTCATTGGCCTTATTGGCCAGCAGCTGCTTGGCTGGCCCCTCTACCTGCTTGCCAACGTCACTGGCCACAACAACCACAACCGTCAGCGTGAGGGCCGTGGTAAGGGCAAGAGCAACGGCTTTGGCGGTGGTGTGAACCACTTTGACCCTCGCAGTCCTCTCTACGAGTCTCGCGATGTGGCCGCCATCCTCGCCAGTGACCTGGGTATCGGTCTCTCCATCAGTGGCCTGGTCTTCCTGGGCAACACCTACGGCTGGACCAACATGCTGGTCTGGTACTGGATCCCCTACCTGTGGGTGAACCACTGGCTTGGTAAGTTTCTTGGCCCAACGAAAACAAATCATTGTGTTCATGTTTGCATACGTCTAGTTAGCTAACCTTTCTTTCTTTCGTGTTTGATTAGTTGCCATCACCTTCCTCCAGCACACCGACCCCACGCTTCCTCACTACACTGCCGACTCCTGGAACTTCGTTCGTGGCGCTGCTGCTACTATTGACCGCGAGTTCGGCTTCATTGGTCACCATGTCCTGCACCACATCATCGAGACTCACGTTCTCCACCACTACATCAGCACCATCCCCTTCTACAAGGCTCAGGAGGCTACCGAGGCCATCAAGAAGGTCATGGGTACCCACTACCGCGCTGACAAGGATGGTGGTGCCATGGGCTTCTTGCGCGCCATGTGGACCATCACCCGCTGGTGCCAGTGGGTTGAGCCCAGCCGCGATGCCGAGGGTCCCGGAAACGAGGTTCTCTTCTTCCGCAACCACAACAGCCTGGGCACCAAGCCTATGAGCAGAGAAGAGTACAAGAGAAAGGTGGCTAAGGCCTAAGCGTCTGATATCTCGAGCTTTTAACCCCTGGTGCCTCCTCAAACATGACGATGGCGGTTGATTCCTGATTATGGAATAGGCGATGGATGTCTCCTAGATTAGCCCACGCTTGGGTTCAAGAGTGGGAGGAAGGAAAGGTAGTCTCGTGTCTGATGACGGCGAAGAAAAAAAATATTCATGAATCTGATACTGCCCTGTTTCGTTTCTTTCTGCCTAGTATGTATCTTGGCGAGTTTGGTTGGTTTTGAATGGTGTCCGTCTGTGAAGAGTATTATATCAATGAACAAGTTTACATGAAACAAATGCTTCCTACCGTTGCAAGGCCAGCTAGAACAGCAATATGACGTTTAGCATGGAGACTTTCTCAGCTGTCATCTGGGCTTCTTGTACATGAATGAGGGCGCCTGGTTGGGTTGATGTGTGACAAAAGGAAGCCCGAGTGGAGGTCTCAGGAAGATAGGACGAAGGCACCATTACACTGCACTGCGTGCTTTGAGGATGGGCACGGATGGCATGGGTCATACAGGGCTGGCCAGTTTGGACGGAGAGAGAGTCCAAAGTCAAATTACTTGCAGACAGATGGAGAAGAGCCGGTGTGTGTAACGCTCCTCCCTCGCCTAAGCATCCTAACTAGGATCACCAGATTCGGGCCAGCCCCGGAGGGCTTTGCAACGCTGGCCCATAACAATCTGGACAAGGGCTGAGGTCGCCGAACAGCGCGGAGAACAAGTCTGGAAGATTCAAGGTTATTCGCTTGCGCATACCATCAAGCAGTGGGTGGTTGTAACGCTGGT